>CAHIKZ030005468.1:517500-537500 GCA_903632075.3 Acanthosepion pharaonis | reverse complement strand
AAAGCTCTTGTTCGAAAACAAGAAAAATTAAATATAAATCTTAACCGTAGTACCTTGTTGCTTTTAACGAAACATGCATATCTATATATGCATATATTTCTGATATATAATAAATAAATTACATATATTATTATCATTATTAAAAAAATAATAAAAAATTACTTCATTTCGAATTTTTGTGGAATGGCATCAAATCATCAGGAAACTTGATGGTACACTAATGTCAGTTTACCTCTCGTGAAGTGTTGATTTGACTCCAGACAACTCCGAGTAAAGAGAATCAAAAGATAAGTGAAAAGGTTTAATTTTATCACATGTGTAGACAATACAAATACTATTTAATATATAAATTTAATCGCCTAAACATATTTGGTTATTATATCCCTTTTTTTTACCATCTAGCTCTATCTTTTTTTATTCTTCTACATAACTGTCCTGAGTATGAAGATAAACTACATCCGCGTCCCGGGTATGACGATAGACTACATCCGTGTACCGGGTATGGCGAGAAACTACATCCGCGTCCCGGGTATGACGATAACGTACATCCGCTTCCCGGGTACGGCGATAAACTACATCCGCGTCCTGGGTATGACGATAAACTACATCCAGCAGCAAGGCCTATGATCAGGAGGTTTTGAGGAGCGTAAGACTACCTCTTAATTGCTGGTGTTCCCAGGTCCACCTTGACTCGCAGTGGTAGCACCTGTTTGTGTCTCAACTATGAGCAAATAGTTAACACCCAAACTTGGGTCAAAATGCTATGAAAGTGTAAAAATACGTTTTAATAACAGAAATACTTTGTAAAAAATTCATTACCAGCAAGAAATTTTTTAAGAAATTTTTTTACTACCAATCCATTATTACGAGCAATACATTTTTGAAAAAAAATATTACCAGCAATAAAAATCTTGGCATTAAATAACTCATTGATATTGATATAACGTAAAACAAACCAAACCAAACTAATATTCTCCATTTTATTTTACATACAGTTTGCTTTCTAATACTAGAATACTGTGAAAATGCTCTTCTGCACGTCACTGTACAAGCTGTGATGACATCCAAGGTAGATTGTCTATGCGTATAAGAGCGGGCTCGCTATGTTCACAGGTTTATCTCACTGGCCTTGTTTTTCATTCAACAAAGAATAACAACTGCTTTTCAAGTCACGGTTTGAGAAATAACAAACAATACGATTTCTCACTTAAGGCAATATCGTTCTTCGGCTTCGAGAGGGCGAACTTTTGAAGGAAAAAGGATGCAGACAAACTTATTGCCTGACCGTCTCAGTGACTGCTGACTTACTAACTTCCGGTCCTTTCTTCACTTTCTGCTCTTTCACTCATCACTCATTATATGGATACTGGCTGGAAGATCCACCACACCTATCTATCCACTTGTGTTCCGGGAAAATGGACAACTTATTCAGTATTTGGCTGGTCAGTTTTTCAAAAGACTCTACTTTTATGATTATCTAAAATCACTAACAAAATTTTATGTTTGCAATTCAAAGGCGGGTCGGAGACAGGATTCCTGAAAAATCCTGGTCATTAAATTATCTCAAAGATCGGCTGGAAACAAGATTCCTAAGAAACCATAGCCATCAAAGTGGCTTAAAAGGAAAAAGAATCTGTCTATCTATCTCTAGGTGAGATAAATCGTATTGCTACAATATACGGATTTTCAATAAAATTTAATATTTGTTAACCAGGATTAAATACTTCGTTCCTTTTAAAAAGTGGGACGAATATTTTCTATGAAAATTTCTCCTTTGACAAAGGACGAATATTTTCTATAAAAATTTCTCGGACATTCAGGCCGGTAAATGTTATTTAATACTGTTTATTATAAACAGAGCATTTACTTAAATACTTGTATCTATAAAAAGAATGTTAAACATAAAAATGTCTTTAATAAATAAATTGTCGGACTTTGTCCATTTCTTAATATATATATATATATATATATATATATATATATATATACATATATATATATATATGATTGAGTAAATTATAAAAGTTGTGTCTGCTAATTTTTATCATGATTCTTTTTATATTCACGAATATTTTTAAATAAGGTAGGAAATACACTGTAACAGTGAGAATCACATTTATTTCCAAAGTACTTTCCATTTTTTCTGAGATCATCATTCAGAGGTGTAACTGGTAAGGCAAAAAATATGCGTAGCTATTCATTACTGAACTTTTTCTTCTGCGTTTTGTAATTTATTCAGTCAGACATACATAATAGAGAATTTGCTGCTAATATATATATATATATATATATATATATATATATATTGTGTGTGTGTATGTGTGTGTGTGTCTTTGGGCAGCAATCCCTCTTCTCGATAAGTTTTGTTGCAATCGACTGACACGGTGCAAAACACACGAGAAATTATATACACTCAGCCACTTAATCTTGTCAGTCGTTTTCAAAGAAACCTGCATATATGCATACATACATACATATATATATATATATATATATATATATATATATATATATATATATATATATATATTTAAAAATTCTTTAATATCTTTCTTAATTACTGATATGGATAAATTTCTTTAATTGGAAAAACGTGAATGAAATTTGAATGCAAAAATTTATCGGATACCTTTCGGAAACACACATACACACGCACACACACACACACACACACACACACACACACACACACACACACACATATATATATATATATATATATATATATATATACACCACCCATTTACATTTTTTCTCTTATGAGGCGCCAATGACCTAAAGTAAATTATCCATATTGTTTATTTTCTGAATGATGATCTTAATCGACATGGCAATGCCTAGGTTTGTAAAATTGTCATTTTTAAAAGGAAGTCAGAAGAAGAACCTACGAAAACTTTAATGCCCTTCTTGCTATATGAAAAGGCCATTTGTGGCTGATAGTTTCTGCGAATTCTTCCGCGGTCTGCAGAGAGCAATCCAAGACAGAATTCTTCCGACAGAGATGTTACTTTCGATGTAAGTCAGAGAACAGCCGGGCTTTATTTCCATCGCCCAAGCCACCAGGGAAAGCAAGCTTTTGATTACCTCACACAAAATTAAGGAAAAAATGGTATGTGCTTATCATATGTGAAAGTAGAATCCTTACAAGATATAATCGCGACCGAAATCTCCATTGCCAAATTCTCTTCTTGAGTATAAAGAAAGCTTAGCCAAGTGTTTGATTTCAACCGCCTGCAACCCACTGTCAAATATGATTGATTTTCATTGATGCTCTTGGTAGAAATCTGGAATAGGAAGCACAAGCAGTATTAATACTGCAAAATATATTTAGATGCTTCAAGAAAGGTTACACACTCTATCCTTTCCACTCAAATAATCACAGACTCTGCATATTCCATGCAAGATAGCACTACTGCAAAAATAACTAGAGAAAAATATCGCTTGATTTCTACTATGGGAAAGTCAGCCACCCGACATACACCCTATTCAACACATCTACGCCTAAGACAGATCATTGCGTAAGAAATAGTCGTATCTTATTCCTTGTAATAAATTTATTCAACTTGGTCAGATATTCCCCAGTCTAAGATGATACAGCTTGTCACTTAAATATCTCACAGAGTAAAGGCGCTCATAGACGCTAAGGGAGCCTCAACGTAATGTTAATGGATGTATTCATCTAAACACTAGATTGTTGATTATCCTTGGTCTCCAAATTCGGTGACGTCTTTGAATGTTTCAAGAAGTTACAGTTTCCAAACGCAAGTGAAGGATCAGGACTAAATATTTTGAAATTGATTATATATTTCAACATCATCTCATTAATTATGTCTTAATATTCTTTATAATTATTGCAAGAAAACTTATGAAATTGAAGATCAGAAAGATGATAAAAAATGTAACAAATTCGCGAATCTTATAAAAGTTATTGTTTCTCTCTTTCATTATTCGTTAATATTTTTAATTATTTAATTCTTACTGAATATTTTGGCAAATTTGAGAACACATTCTGATTGTTTTAACCAGATACGTTTACCCAGCTTTCTGATCAATACTAGATACTTTTTGATTCTTAGTATTTATTCGCTAATTATTGGGGATCAGTAACAAGTCCCTTGCTAAAAGGTACCGCAGTAACTGTATTTATTTGTAATTTCAGACTACCATTCTTATCAGCTGCATGGTTACTAGCCCTTCTTTACTTGGTAGAAAAGCTGGGTTGAATACCATATAGAGGTTTTTGATCAGGAAAAGACAGATTTCATTCAGGTTCTTATGCATCGAAACAAGAGACTACAAGTATTTTTATTTAATATTATATTCATTCAGGAAAGGGATATTCATGATTCTACACTGATACCTTATTTTAATATCTGTGAATTTCAATAGCTAGATGGATTTCAATACACAGTAGGTCTTCTCATAGACTGGCCTCCAGCCAAGAATCCGGAGGACAATCTATCCCGCTTTAAGTCACAACTGGTAAGAAAAGATGGCTTGATATGTTTTCATAAGCTTATTAGTGTAAAAGTGTTGTAGAGTAGTTTTCACAGTGGAGGCTTGTATTTCACTAAGTCGGTCCTAAATTAGGTTCGACGTACAAAACGTTAGGAACTTGAAATAATAGTTAATGACGCAACAATCTAGTTGTGGTGGCTGATACTTTAATGTCCGATATCGACTGACTCACTCAACTCACTGAGCCCATTGGCGACTGCTATTACTACTACTTATTATAGGTGGGAGAGTCTATTTACAATAGAATAGGTATGTTCCGGTATAACAGAAAATGAATACAACTGACATGCTCGTAAATTAAATGTCAGCACACCGACGATAAGCGTTACGCTATGAAAAGCCTTGGATAAATGTATCGAATTACCTGCTTATCCCTAAATCCCTAATCCAGACCATTTACTCGGTATATTCTTGTTCAGTAGAACATAAGAAAGAGGAATCAGCCATGAAAATTTAACGAATAAAGATTAAAAGACTTATTATCAAGGACAGTGAGATTAAAATAATGTATTGTTTTTCTTTTTACATTTTATTCTAAGAAAGGAAACAAAGCCACTAAGTATTGCTGCCATATATGGTCCGGTGCCCTTTCTGTTTGTCTCAAGGTTCTTGATAAGATCCAGAGATGGATATGCAATGTAATTGGCCCTGATCTGGCATCTCATCTGCAGTCGCTCTCTCACAGACGTGCCGTCGCCTCTCTCCGTCTTTTTTACAAATACTTTCATGGTAACTGCTCCGATAAGCTGCTTTCGCTGGTTCCCAAACTTTATGAATTTAATCTAGGCTGGCATCTCGCTCTCACCCTTTCACTGTCGAAACTGTTAAATGTAGTCGTCTATTCTACTCCAATAGCTTCATGTCTCGCACTTCTCGCCTGTGGAATTACTCTTTTCTTGTTTCCCTGATAGCTATAATCTCCAACTATTCAAATGTAATGTCAATCGACGTCTCCAGATGCCCTGATCTATCCCCTATCCTTCTCTTCATCCTTTCCTCTATCACTTCTATTTGCTTTCGCTCCAACTCTCTGTAACCCTTGCGTGCTAGTGGATTCCCGCCTTTCTTGGGGTTGAATGCTTAAAAGAATAAGATGTAGCGGGTTAATGAGTGTAAAAAAATGTACGAAAAAGAAAACATCATTAAGTAGAAAGATCAATAAAAGAAATGTAATTAAGATGACAGATGGTCACTTAAGAGTGAACTCATCAAGACTACAATGTTTCGCTTCGCAACTTCAAATATGTTATAGAATACCACATATTAATCAATAAAATTTAGCTAAAAAACGTATCCCATCCTGGGTATGACAATAAACTACACCCGAGAGCAAGACCTTTTGATCAGGAGGTTTTTGA
Source organism: Acanthosepion pharaonis (assembly GCA_903632075.3). Lineage (NCBI taxonomy): Eukaryota > Metazoa > Mollusca > Cephalopoda > Sepiida > Sepiidae > Acanthosepion > Acanthosepion pharaonis. Next base: position 531,624 of record CAHIKZ030005468.1, on the reverse strand, counting down.
GGAGCGTAGAACCACCTCTTAATTGCTGATATTCCCAGGTCCACTCTGACCCCGGGTGGTAACGCCTGTCAGGGTCCCAGCTATTGGGAAAATTGTTAACTCGCAAACTGGGCTTAAAACACTATGAAAGTATAAAAAAGGTTTTAATACCAGCAATACTTCTTTGGAAAAATTATTACCAGCAACATATTTTTGAAGAAAAAATATTCCTTGCAATACATTATTACCAGCAATACATTATTTAAAAAGAAATATATTACCAGCAATAAATTTTTGAAAAAAAATATTACCAGCAATACATTTTTGGAAAAAAATATTAGCAGCAATATATTTTTGAAAAAAAAAAAATATTGCCAGCAATAAAAATCATTCAGGTTAAAATGCCATAAAACAAAACAACGCAAAACAAAGCACCCTGACTCTGGGTGATAGCAGCTTTTAAGGTCCCAGCTATGGGCAAGTAGTTTTAATTTTTGTTAAAAATTATTACTAGCAATGAATTTTTGAAGGAAGATATTATTATCAGCATTAGATTATTACCAGTAACATATTTCCGGAAAAGAAAAATATTACCAGGAATACATTTTTGAATGAAAAAAAATATTACCAGCAATAAAAATGTTGCCGGCATTAAATAACCCACTGAGGTTGATATGCTGTAAAAAAAAAAAATAGCCATAAAACATCCCCCCCCTTAGCATGGACAGTGATATCAAAATAGCCTTTTTCATGATTTTTCCTAAGTAGTTTCCGAGTGTAAAAGAACAAGAATTAAGGGTCAACTAGCAAGGGCTATAATGATTCGCTTATCAAGTGCGGAAATAGAACCGGTATATTAAGTAGATCAGAGAAATAAAAAGCTTGAAAGGGTGTGACCATCACAAACAAGACAGGGATATATATATATATATAACATCTTGCCTTTTATATGCGAGTGGTGTAATGAATATTGGCTCGGAATAAAAAGAGCCCAGTTCGAATTCCAGTCGAGTTCGTTAATTACCTTACGCGTAAATAACCTTGAGAAAAGTATAAATCCACCTCTTCCCCTGCCAGCTATGGGTTAAATAGCAAGACAAAATGGATTCTATAGACTTATTTGGCAATCAGCCTAGAGATTAAAACACGAGAAAAAAAAACCCTTCACTCTCCTCATGCAGCCTGGGCATAAAAAACATAAAAATATACAGTGATTTAATTTCAGAAGCCGTGTGAGTTGCGGATTCTGCCGCAAGCAGAGAAATAGTTTCTCGTCAACAACATGCCACACTCAGCTATAGAAAACATACGTCTATAAATTGGCATATGAAACTCTACGTAAGTTGGTTTGTGAAGCTTGGTCTTTTCTGTATTTCTATGAAATCAAATATTGCGTGATATCGGCAGCATGCTTTTTTACTTTTTAATTTCTTACATCTCGTCTTATCACAGAGATCAAGTGAATAAGATACGAGATCATGACGCGCTTTGTACAAATATATTCGTAAAAAAAAAAACTATTTGGCCTCCAGCGTAGATATGACCTCCCCTCCAAAAAAATATTAACTGGTGAAACCCAGTTTCCTTCGACTGATCCAAACAAATGTGATGCATAAAATATTAAGTATTTACTATTTTTTTTCTTTTTTTTCATGATGACGCAATTTTACTCAGCTCAGAATAACATGGCTGCTTGGCATGAAATCTGATTCTGACGATGAGGCATTGAAAGTCAGAGGAATAAAAAATAATGTTGTGTCGACTTTTAAAAATGTGTACAAAACCCAATAATAAATAAAAAATGTTGATAATAAAAAGAAAAGAAAAAAAAAAGATTTCGTTTTATTTTCAGTAAATTTCCCGACAATATTTCACAATATGAACCGTTTCTATTCGACCTGGTTTTCTTTTAGACATGCAAAACGGGAAATGCGTTAGTGATTCTAATACAAATATTTATTATATTCAATCGGGAATGTCTCTTACAATGAAGTTAATTGTAGACCCAGTTCTGATAGTAATGACAATGGTAATGTTAGCTGTTTCCCTACAAGAAAATATGCCACATTAATTGTCCGAGCAGCTTGTACTGTATTTGGTAGAAATTTATAACCTCTTTCTCTTAAAACACCTATTCAAGAACATATCTTTGTCAAATCCAGTAGATGTTATCACTTTTGACTGAGGGGTTCCTTTCTAACCTTTCATTTGAAGGGCTGTGGAATGTCAACATTTTGATTATTCACGTTATTTCCTCTTCAATCTCTGTCTGTCTGTCTGTCTGTCTGTCTGTCTCTCTCTCTCTCTCTCTCTCTATATATATATATATATATATATATATATATATATATATATATATATGTGTGGGGGGGGCAAAGTGGAGCAGTGGATAGCGGCTTGGATTGAGGAATTCCAGTCGAATCCATTACATTCACTTACGTGCTAATACCCTTGGGAAAGGTATGTATCCTCTTCATCTCCCTCCAGCTATGGCAGGACAGACTGGGTTCTATAGCCTTGGATGGCAACTGGTCTAGGAGAAGGACAACTCTGAATTCAAAACCTGCGGAGGGTCGTTTGGGAACCTTGTGGCATGCATTCGGTGCACCAGGTTTCTGTATTCGTCCCTCTAAAAGGTGTGGCTGGTCCTGCACGAGGACTTCACCACTATAATCAAATCTCATGTGCCGGTGTCGGGATGTCGGTTTCCTGGGGACTTATCGGCCTGACCCTCATACGTCGAACGCGACGGAGAGTCGATTATATATATATATATATATATATATATATATATATATATATATATATATATATATATGTGTGTGTGTGTGTGTGTGTGTGTGTGCTGGTAGAGTAACAGATATAAAAAATGAAAGTGAAAGCAACTAATGCCTTTCGGAAAGTCATTAATATGTGTCATCTCATCCAGTTATAGATTAAATTGTAGTCATGTTTGGGACTTCTAGATTTGGCTGACACGCAATCTAAGGAAAGGAAGAATCTTAATTACACAATCAGGGTAAATAAAATCACTCCACTATATTTCCATGGCGATAAATTTAAAGGGAATCTCTGGAAAATCATCTTATACATTGTCCGGAATGAAAACGCTATTCACAATATCTTCAATATTATTACGAACATTGTGGGTACGACCTTTCCGGGTGCAGTCTTAGTGGTAATCTTGTACCAGACTTATCCCAAACTAATGAGTACTATATGTAACTGACAAAAAGCCATATTTCTACGTAGGATCAGAGAGAGTAATTTGACATTTATAGGACGCATAATATAGAAAAAAAAAGGTTTGGAAAATTGATCACTCACAGTACGTATCGAAAGTGAAAACAGCGAGTTACGTACCTATGAGCTTGTGAAGATAGATAGCAAAAGCGTAATAATATTAGTTAAGAGCGACAAAGGATAGCATTTTATGGCGAGCCATAATCGCTAGTGTCCTGAAAAGATACGTAAAATCGATGATTAATGATGCTATATAATGATTTTCTAGTATACTCGTAAGAGAAAATGCTTTCAGATAGAAAACTAAGTGCGTGACTTACAATCTGTAGCTTTGTACCTGTGGGGTTACGATTTAATAAAGATCTATGATGTGTATAATGATACATGACAGGCTTTTCCTTAGAATCATGGCAAGCAGTCTCAGTTTATTTCTATTTGATCTTTGTACTTGTGTTGAGCTAAGGTAATTATATGTATGATTTAAACTGGAAATCATTTATTTATCTCTCTGTTTTTTGTATGATTTCTTTGTTTCCATTGTGTCCCTTTAGTGTTCGGGATTTCAACAGAAATATAACGTAATCGATTTGTAAATGACGTTATCAATATAGTTAAGACATTTTCGAGAAATTTCTAACGTTCTACACATCACTATATAGAAGACTAGCAGTATAACCCACCTTCGCTCGAGAGTTACATTACTGTAATTATTTTTTTGCCGTTAAATTGGGGCAGTTTAAATTTAAATTCACCCCACCCGAAAATCAATATTAGTCACCACATTTGGGGAACATCCCCTAATAAAAATAAAGTAATTTTAGGAATCTGTCTATATTTCTGAGATGAGGTATTATGTACATTATTTACATTGTTCGGACTATTGTCTTCATCTTTGACGCCATATTTATCACAATGTTTCAGAGGGAAATTAGCAGGAGATGACACGTGGAACTAGAACAGTCTACCCCAGTGAACGAGATAAAGGGTTCAGTTCGAAATTCCAACTACCTGAAGAAGGCCGGAGCGTACAACAGCCGAAATGTTGGGATAAATATGGTGACAAAGATGAGGACAATAGTCCGAATAATGTAAATAATTTTAGGAAATGTATTAATAGAACATGAACAAACAAAACTTGGTAAATGGACACATCGAGTTTCAGAATGAGTGGGTTTATTTGTACGCCGGAAGAATGGTGCCTAAACTTTGAAGTAACGGAGCACATCTCTGATGTCTTGCACCTGTAAAACATTTTTTGTTTCGCTACAATTGACCGGTTGTTTTACAGGAAAAATCAAGAAAATATCCCTGACAAAAGTTATCTTGTATGAGGTATCATCAACCCCTTCCAAAAAAATGTTATTTTGCATGTCTGTTGCCTCGAAGAGACGGGCATTGAACACATCTGCAAATGTTACATGACCGTTTCTTCATTGCGCATATTTTGCGTTAGATTTTAATTCCCTAAACTGATTGTACGCTGTTTTTACAGACATTAAATTTTGCCTTTGATTTTTGCGCAAAGTGTAAAAAATCAGGTTTTTTTAAATTTTTTTACCTTCGAGGTTGTAATGTTTTCCAGCCAATTTGGACTCAAAAATGTCACTGGAGAATTACCAAACAAAAAATATCATCGAAATCTGATGAAATCTGTGGAAACGCATAAACAACATCCGATCACACACACACACACATTTTGAGATTTTATAGATATAGATTACATTTTCAGGTTCTGTTCACAGATATGTTAATTAATTAAAATTGATTATAATTAAAATTGATTATTATTTATAATTTTATTAATTATAATATTAATTGTAATTATTTATAATTTACATAATTAATGTAATTATATCAATTTAACAGCATAATAATAAATATTATTGTAATAATTTAAACTATTTTTATTAAAGCTTTTATGAAAGATATATATATAACAACAAATGGTAAATAGTAAAACATTCCTGAGAGCTACAGTGGACAGGAAGTAGTGGAGAGACATGGTCGCCGACAAACTGAACCCAATACCGGCAATGAAGAATTATCTAACAAACAAAAATCGAAATCGGTTGAAAACTGTGGAAACGTATAAACAACATCGGATCACGCACACGCACACATACACACGTACACGCATGCGGGCGCACGCACGCACACACACACACACACGCACACACACACTCACGCACACATACACGCGCACGCACAAACACACACACACTCAATCGCACACACACACGCGCGCGCACACACACTCAATCGCACACACACACGCGTGCACATACACACACACGCACACACCACGCGCGCAAACACACACACACACACGCACACACACACGCACACACACAAGCACACACCCACACCCACACATACGCACATGCATGCACACACATATTTTGAGAATGATAGCTATAGATATATAGATATTTATATACCAGAGGAATTTTTGCAAAATTAATGAGAAAGTGGAAGAAAATTATGTGGCGCTTTTCGTCCATAAGAATGTCTTCAAACCAAAGTGATTTTTAACTACACATCCGTACGAAGGATAAAAGATCCGAAATGTTAATGTTTTAAATGTAATTTATTTTTCTCAATGTGTCTAGTCTATGTAATTTGGTGCACTTTTTATTTATGTTTCCATAACTTTTGTTACTAAGCATCCTACATTGTGATAATAGGATTTGCGAAGAAATCACCTGGACGCATATTTATTGTGGATGATCATAGCGATTAAAGAATATTAAATACATATTCGTTTCAGTAAATAGGTTTCTTTTAAAAGATGTAGCATCTTTAAATCGAAATTATGGCCATAATCATTACGACGAACAATTCATAGATTGAGTCTATTCTTTTGTAAAATATCTCTTTTTTCTTAACTTTTTAAAGTTTAAAATTTCAGCATAGTCTTCTCTCCGTGCGCATGCGTAGTTACATCAACGGAAACATCCCTTCAGTCAGATTAAATCCTGGAGAACGTAACGCATGATAGATAGATAGATAGATAGATAGATAGATAGATAGATAGATAGATAGATAGATATGCTTGTATACATATACGAGATTGATCAAAAATATCGGATTTCTTTCTATTGTAATGGATGTAAAGTATCTAGAGTGAAACCGCTTGGCGCAAATTTACCTTGAACACAGTCGCACACAAAATAAACAACGTAATAACTTTCTCCCTCAATTCCTTTGTTTATAGCAATGCTTGAAAGGAACGAGTATAGTGTGTGGTCGTCTCACCACATCGCTGATGTTGCATCTATATCCATGGCTTGTGCAAATGTTTTGGACAAAGGACATCATTCCTAAGTCTCCAAGCACCATATTCCACAGATCACATCCCTTCCGTATTTTCACATTCAAAAATCAAATCATACTTAAATGGAAAATCGAGGAGGGTACGATGAGGCAGCAACTCGCCATCATAAAAAATGGCGTTCTCTGTATGCTTATACCTATAGAAACGACAGTGGATAAAACCTGGTGGTTCAGAATATAACTACCACAAAGGAGATTAAATACCGAATTAATGTGTTGTAGTTATACACACGCACAACGCACAGACACACACACACACATATATATATATATATATATATATATATATATATATATATATATATATATATATATATGCATGGATGGATGTATCTGTGTGTGTGTGTGTGTTAATAAATAATCTGGTGTTCTTTAGTATTTTTGTTTTTATTTTTTTTTAAAATGTGCTCCATACAAATGTAGACCTTAAATTATAATTATTTTTTTTAAAAAATGATTCCTTCGCTACATAAGTGTTCTCATGTTTCAGAAACAAGAGCCAAAAAACGAAATATAATTATCAACATTAAATTGAATTAAAGTATGAAGCCCTGTTTCATCCACAAGCGAAAATTCAGGAAAAGAAATTCCTAAATTTTGTCGATATCGACATTTTAACATAATAATAATTTAACATAATTCAACAAATGCAACATAAAATATTATAATTAATAACATAACATAACATAACTTCAATACAAATCATACATATGAAAAAAATTATAATTGAAAAAATTCAAATCTAGTAGAAATTTACAAATGGAAGAATAATTTACAGTTCGAAAAATTATGACAATTACGAACGTAAACAAAAGCAAAAAAGGTGCGCGTGTAATAAACCTCAAGCTCATGAACATGCGAATGTACAAAACGGATTGAAATGTTTAAAGAAAGTGTAAAAATATGTAAATAAACATTCAAACAACAGAGCTCTTGAAGAAATACCAAGAAACTTAGAAGTCGGGGAAACAACCTCAAAAATTGAAATTTACAGTTAAGTAAATTTAATATATATATATATATATATATATATATATATATATATATATATATTATATATATATATATATATATATTATTATTATTATTATTTTTATTCGAAAATTATAACATAAATATGTTATAAAATCACTACAAAAATAGCCATTTTGTTTCAACTCATCTGGTGACTTATCAAGTGATGGTGTTGAATGTAGAATAAAGGGTTTTAAAAGGTTGAAATCAATCAAACAACTCTCACTAAGGGAAACGTTGCTATATAAGTTCGAATGACCAATAAAATTATAAGTTTATGAGAAATCAAAAACTTGACAACGGACTTTGGTTATAAGAATTATTTAATGCTTTAATATTAAGGTTAGACAGAAATAGAATCCATTCTAAGTAATAAATATTAAATTATGCTATAAAATTCAAAATTCGACATTACCAAGTTTTTTTCATTATATATTTACTAACTATGTATCGATAAGAAGAAGGCTAATAGCGAAAATATAGCAAAAAAGCTATCATCTCTTCCTTTTTGTGTTAAGCGTCAAAGGATGACGAATCCATGAAAAGCGTACAGGAAAGACGCTTGTATCAGTATCTATTCATTTAACATATTGTCCTCTTTAAATTGCGATTATTGAAAGAAAACTAACATGGAACAAGATAAACTAGGGGATTATCTCATCACATTGTCTGCGAAAGGACTTTTTCTTACAACGTGCACACACTGGCCTTGTAATTAACACTAGAAAAAAAGAAAAAAAAATCAAATCCCATCTTTCTCTTCTGACTTCAGGTTCCGGTAGTGAAAAGACGTGTCTCGTTTCCGCAGAGTAAGATTTAGCTTCAGTAGAAACAAATATATCATGAATTAAGCAGGATTGAATAATAACAAGACAATGTATCAGTCCATGGGTCAGCAGGATCAGAACAATCAAACTCCGTAGATTAAATAAATATTTCAATTGAAAATTCCTTGAAAGTTACCGGATCAACAGAAAACTGAACATAGATGGAGCGCAGAATAGACGACTCATTGTGATAGCAACAAATATGTGGACATTTATCTCAATGTAAATAATTTATCTGTCTATATTTCTGAAATAACAGCAAAAATTGCAATATGAGCACTGGTAAAAAATGGTCGCTGAAGAAATTAAGTTTATAAGTCCCAGAAATTCATACACCGATGTCCTTAAGGATACATGGCATAAAGTGGATAAAAGCGTTGGTTAGATCCACTGACAGCACCAAAAGACTTACGAGTTCAATACCTGACTAAGGCAGTGGAGGGTGAATTAACAGGAGATAACTGATAAATGACATCCATTAGACTTGTAACTAGAACAGTCTACCCCCACTGAGTGAAATAAAGGGTTCAGTTCGACATTCCAACCACCTGAAGAAGGCCAGGGCGTACAAAGAAACGTTGTAATAAATATGGCTACAAAGAGGAGGACAATAGTCCGAATAATGTAAATAATGTACATAATACCTCATCTCAGAAATATAGACAGATACTGAAAGGCCGAAACGTTGTAATAAATATGGCGACAAAGAGGAGGACAATAGTTCGAATAATGTAAATAGTGTACATAATACAGTATTTATATTCGTATTGTTGCTCTCATCTTTGTTATTATTGCGACGTTTCTGTCGTTGTACCCCCGGCTTTCGTCAGGTGTATATCAATCTGGGGAATCTGCAGCGAATTCTGAAAATGAACTACTTATGTAATCAGAGGTAGACTGCTCTCGGTCCATTGTTCATGTGATACCTAGTTTCGTTCTTATTTCCGGAGCGTACAAAGAAACGTGGTGATAAATATGGCAACAAAAATGAGGACAATAGTCCGAATAATGTAAATAGCGTAAATAATAAGGCCTGAAAGTAAAAACGAATAACTTTTTAATTTTACGCCAAATATTTCTCCTGGAGATTTGTTGAAATTATCGCATAAGAATAAAATATTTAATCGCTTGCACAGAAAAAAATCGTAGGGGAATATAATCCTACCCCGTTTGGTTGACAAGTATTTAGGTGGAAGTTTAGAGTATCGACAAGGATGAGCAGTTCGATAAAAAAAACGGCTTAATTGGACTGTCTCTGATTCGATAAACGTTCGACAGATCATCGAACCATCAAAGTTCAGATCTCGAACTAATTCTGATCTAACGCCAGTTCTCAACTCTTGCTTTCGCGCCTCTAAGCATCTGTCAGGTTATAAAGGTCTTCTAATCTTCAACACTCGATGTGATCCTCTTAACGGGTTCATCTCTTCCACTCTAGCGTGAGTACCGGTAAGGCTTCGTGTTACTGAGCCCCCGGGCTTGATTCAAATCATGCAAGCTATCAATCACCATTGCAAAGGCTTCAATTAAGACTTGCCGACAGACGAAAACAACGAAGGAAAGGTCATAGAATTATCGACAACTGAGAGGGATTTCAAATCGATTTTAAGTTCTACTGCTAACGTCAGTCTGTTATTATTTCAATGAAGTATTTCTTCACAAAGAGTTTTTCTTTATCCTTCCATTATTCGAAAATAAGATAAAGACGTATGGTTTTGTCGATTTTCTGAGGTTAGGAAGGAAATATAACGTAATCCACTAAGCAAAAGATTGTCAGGCAGGCTCTTTCGAGGTTTTAGAGAATTATTAGCAGGTTGCTTAAAGAGTAGTAACCGGAATTATGTGATAGTTAAGACGGTGATATTTATATAGGTATTATTATGAAACTGAATGCAATGCCGTCGGTACTCCGTCACCTGGTAGGCCCACTTATGGCAGTAAAGATCTAGAGGAGGAACCAGACGAGGCACTAACCGACGCCCGGCGAGTAGGCGGTCAAGGCGATGTTCTCTATACGGGAACAAATTGACAGCCCGATGCAATCTGTCACCACGAACTTGCATATCAAGCCCACGTTTGCCGCAGCAGAATGTGTCAGGTGAATTGTGTGTGTGTGTGTGTGTGTGTGTGCCATGTAATCGCAACACATGGGCCACCTCAAAAAATTCGCTGCCAAGGTGTTCCTACCCGAACACTTATCTTCTTCTGAAGTCCTCTTCTCCAAACCTCTCTTCCCTCAAATTAACAGCGACCAGGAGCGAGGTAATGGTGACAGGATGTGCCTTAGCTGGAAGAAAAGAGTCTCCAAATTGCACCTACGGTCCAGATGAGTGATCAAGAAAAATTGTAGGAAAAAGATACATATCTCAGCCCACTTTAGAGAGATTACCGTAAAGCCTTTAAGAGTGAGCCACACTCTTGGATCCGTAAAGCTTTGGAAATGTACAAATTCTACTCGGCTATCGAAGATTTCCTTAAATATATCATGAAACTGTGAAATACCACATTATGACTAAATCCCAACAAAGGTACTCCCTTTAACAGTTTCTTGAATATCCGACGAGGAATCTTTCAAGGAGACTTCCTGTTACCCCTTCCGTTGTGTCTGTCCTTACTCCCAGTTTTGCATGAACTAAACAGTAATGGATACAAAGTAAAAAAATGAAGTTTTTATTCACCTTTTCTACATAGATGATATCACACTCTTTACTAGAGACGGCATTGAATTGAAGGTGATCCTCAGTATTGTAAAATGTTTCAATGATAAATTCGGTATTTCGGATTAGATAAGTCTACAACAGTGATATACAAGAATGGGAGAATTACGGAAACAGGCTCCATCAATCTAGATTTTGTTACAAAGATTAGGAAACTATAACAGAAAGACGCGGAGTGAGTGAAGGGGATAAAATACAGCATAGCCAAATGAAGGAGAAAGTATGAAAAGAATGCATGCATCTCTTATTAAATACCAAGTTGATTTCATAAAACACAATATGAGCCATAAACATTTTGGCTGTCCCTGTGATGCAAATCCGTTTCAGCATCATCATTTGGGCCATAGCTGACATTAAGCGGATTGTTGTCAAAAAAAAAGAAAGCTTCTCAGTTGCCAACGCAAACATCATCCTAAGGCCGATATTTATCGTCTGCATATCTCCAGATCCAAAGAAGGTAGAGGATTAGTTCAACTAGAACTGTCTTAAAGAATCACGACAATATGTCTTTAAAGATAACTCTAAACTACAGAAGACTGAATGAGGAACTGTTTCAAAAAACACGAAAGAAACTAAAAACGTTATTCAGCAATAAAGGAAGCCAATAAATTCATAAGGGAATTACAAGAGAGGGAAGAAGTGCAAATGAACAATAATACACTTACTGCAACGGCAAAGAACTGAAAAAAAGAAAGCAAAAACAAATTCAATGTACCCAATGCAGAAACGATGGTAAGATGAAAAATTATCGAGAAATTGTTCAAAAGACAAGAACCTGAGATGTGAAGAATGAAGACTGAGTCTGTACCAATAGTAATCGGAACACTGGGCCTCGTGAGAAAAGAAATGGAAAATTTTACTAACAGTGTCCCAGGTAACATCAACATACAAGTTGCCCATAAAATCGCCCTACTAAGAGCATTCCGTATACTAAGTCCTATCAATTAAATGACAATTACCTATAGAGCCTAAGGACAATAGTTTGAATCGGGCTCTAGAGGATACAAAGCAGAAAACATAACTCCAATCCTTGAGAGTGAGAGTGATAGGATGTGCTTGCGAGGATTTGATCCCGAGCTCCAATAATTAGGCCTTTTGTCTCATCTTTCAACCCAGTGTTCCTCAGCGACACATGTGTTTCCTTTTGGTTTAATTATTATTATTTTCTTTGATTTCTGGCATTTACACATTTCTTTCTGGGTCCCACCCAGGGACCTATGTTTAGAAATGGCATCATGGCACTTTCTACTATAAAAAAAAATACATAGACAAAGCCCTTCGTAAAGTGTGGGCTTTACTTGTCAGAACATTTTTTTGTATCTCTTTGAGGCATGAGCTTCCAGGAATCCCTTCAATTGGTCAACTGGAATCTTTTCCAACTAATCCTAGGGCTCCAACTACAACAGGGTTGTTGATGTTCCCATGTGCCACATTTTTTGAATTTTCGAGATTATTATTATTATTATTAGTAGTAGTAGTAGTAGTAGTATAGTTACGTATGTAAACTTTCCCACGCCAGGGGAATGAACAAAACGGAAGAAGATTTTCATAGGTTTTATACTAAGATATTTTTATTAAGTGCTCTTAGCAACTAAACATCTAAGGGAAAATTGATGTGCACGATCAACATAATGTGACACAGGTTTCAGTTGCATGCCATTCACGCTAGCCTCATTTCATTTGTTCTCACTCGCTGATTACCAGTACATCCGTTTTTCTTAAGACAAGCGGAGATTGTTGAAAGACTTACAATTTTTGTAAATTTTGTTATATTTTCATACTTGTATACAATTTTAAACATAACTTGAAGAAAACTGACATAATGACGAAATATTGTGGAACATTGTCAAGCACAGCGTTTTTTTCTTAAATCGAACTCTTCTCTAATTATTGAAAAAATACTGGAACATTTACGTCAATCATTTTCTTTGTCAATAATACTAATAACTAGAAAGAATCGTGAACATTTCACGGTTTTCCTCTTTTAATATTCTGTTAAATCCTAATTATTAAGTTAGTGGCGATTTCTACGACAATAAAATAGCCATAAAACGCCCCCTGTCGCATTGGTAAATATTTGAGATTAACAGCTTTAACAAATTATTGCAATAATAATGCTAAATTTGACAATTTGTTCTATTTCACGTAAACTGACGTTAAACACTTCTAAAAGGTGTTTCATTAAGACGGATTATATATAAGGGTGTTTCATTAAGACGGATCAAAGTCAGCAGTAAATAAATCAGTGTTATTGGTGAAAATTTATTTCTTTCTCTATTGGATTATGTTATTTAAGTCATGGCAATTATGTGTGAAAATAATATCGTCGAAATCTCCGTTAAATCTGAAAGAAAAAGAAAAAATCATTAGATATTTAAACTTAATTCACATTAAAATCGGTCGAAGATATTGAAACATCCTTTATCTTCACTTTTTTCTTTCTTTCATTCATTTTCACATAAAGTTAAGTAGCCCCCTCCTGATATGTGTTCCGATTATTAAAATGGAATAATCCATTATTTATGAGGTATTGCTAAGATATAACGGTCATGCCAACTAAGGCAAGCACAATTATTGTAAGATAATAATAATGTTCTGAACAGGTTAATATCTGAGTTGTGTGCATACTGTGAAAGGTACTGGAGATCTTCCAAAACTTGCTGTCTCTTTCGAGTAGTAACCACAAGACACCTGAAATAAATATGCAAGCAGATGAAATAAATAAATTATCAATTTTTGCTACAAACTTTCGCGACATTGTTATCAATTTTATTTTTCATTTAGTCTGACTAAAATATAATGAACTACTTCTCTTAGCATATTGATGCTTTTAAAATTTTTATTCTACATCTGTCGGCTCAATTAGTCCTACTCCAGCAATACAAAGGCTACAATTTCACAATATAGATTGCTTTTTACTTCGAGATTTGACTCAGACGATTCAATTTTCGCAATGTCTGCACTTGTTATCTATGAAATGACAGGATTTAAGCACAACCTCCTGTTGACTG
>CAHIKZ030005468.1:490000-512500 GCA_903632075.3 Acanthosepion pharaonis | reverse complement strand
CATATACTGCGTGATATGAAGCGCAGAGTCTCTTTTGAAGTGCATAATTTATTCATAGAATATGCAGTGTTGTTTGTATTGAGGACGGATTTATTTGTTAACGAATCGAATTGCAGTACATATCAAGCGTGACGTGCAATGAGATCAACTTTTGAAATTTCTCATATTGGGCGCGATGTTTTGCAAATTTGAAATCAATACAACACTGATTAAAACAATATATATATATATATATATATATATATATATATATATATATATATATATATATATATATATATATAAGTATATGATTGGTATATATGGAATGAATTCAATAACCAACAAATACTATTCTTAAAAGAGTGCTCAATACAAAATAGAGCAGATATAATTATTTATTTTAAAAAAATTTATAACATAAATATGTTATAAAATCACTACAGAAATAGCCATTTTGTTTCAACACCCTCGGTGTCTTATCAAGTGATGATGTTCACTTGATAAGACAACGAGGGTGTTGAAACAAAATGGCTATTTTTGTAGTGATTTTATAACATATTTATGTTAAAAATTTTTTTTTTAAATAAATAATTATAAATATATATAAACCTAAGGAGCCAGGTTTTACCTAAACGGGTCGTCAGCGCCTTGGGATCCGTTTAGGTGAAACCTAGGTAGGTCTGCCTAGCTCCTTAGGTTTATATTAGGTTTTATTTACCTCATGTATTGAGCACTTTACATATATATATATATATATATATATATATAATTTATGTGTTATTTTTATAGATACCCATATTTAAGGAAATGCTCTGTTTATAAGCAGTATCAGAAATATTTGCCAGCCTGAATGTCCGAGAAATTTTTATAGAAAACATTCGTTCTCCGACAGGAATCGAACCTGTATCTTACACGGAACTGTCTTATAATCTGGCGTGCTATATAATTTAGCTACAGAGGAAGCATCTGGTTAGCAATATCAAATTACTAATTTTGACGAGACGCTTCCTCCGCAGCTAAATAGTATGGCACATCAGGTATCGTGTATGATGCAGGTTCGATTCCTGTCGGGGGACACATATTTTCTATGAAATTTCTCGGACATTCAGGCCGGTAAATGTTGGTAATAATGTTTATTATAAACAGACCATTTACTGAAATATTTGTCTCGATAAACATAACGTATAAACAATAGATATATCAAAATAATTGTCGGGCTTTGTCCATTTCAATATATATATATATATATATATATATATATATATATACTATATATATACTGATACTATATATATATATATATATATATATATATATATATATATATATATATACTGTATATATATATATATATATATATATATATATATATATATATATATATATGATATATATATATATATATATATATATATATATATATATATATATATATATATATATATATATATATATATATATATATATATATATATATATATATAAATACTCGACTCTGCCGTCGAATTCGACGTATGAGGGTGAAGCAGATCAGTTCCCAGAAACCGACAGCCCGACAACAGCACATGAGATTTGATTGTGGTGACGGTTTCGTGCAGGACCATCCACACATTTTGAAAATATATATATATATATTTATATTGAATTCAACACCCACCGGTGACAATCTGTTTCATGTTTATACGCAATCGATGGCCTGACTATTATCTTTAACCGAAAACAGACGGTATCCGCTAGATGTTGAACGTAATGTCCACTTTTATATCTACACACGCTCTATATGTGATACTGAGCATTTTATCCCATAAATATAGCATACCTTGAAAATTATATTTTATACATATGAACATATATGTCTCAATGTGTTTGTGTGTGTGTGTGTTATGTGTGTGCGTGTGTGTATGTGTGCGCTGCGTGTGACCTCAGCTACTTATACTTAATCAGGTAGTCAGGGATTGTAAAGCTAAGTGAATATATTTTAAGTAGCACCTGCAGTTTTCATATATTCACAAGAACTGAAATTTACCGGATCTCACATTATCACATACATTAGTTAGACGGAATTGGAAATTAAACGACGATACAATAACCAAATGCCATTAAATGATAGCTGAGGAAATAACGGGACACCACATCTCAATCTAAATCCATTCGCAAGTTTGAGAAGAAAGAGTTAGGCTCAAAAATAATGTGGAACATATTGTTTTTTTTTTAAATATAAATTAATTGAGGTGAAAGAATGTCTATATTATGTCAATAAGAGAAGCTAGTAAATTATGTTATGAGTAAACCTGCAACAAGCTAAAAAATATGTCGTTCTTGAATCTGTTTTTTCTTTGCCAAGTTTACGGTCTTTTTTTTTTGTCTTCCTCTATTGGTTGGGGGTGTGATTTGTGCCCTAAAAATTGATTATCACTTGAGTTGGAGCAACACGACAAGCGTGAAAATTTGTCGAAAATATCAAATGTGGTAAATATATAAACGTAAACCATGTCTTATTTGATATAATTACTTTGAATTTTTTGTCTCCTCCCCTTTCCAGTGGACGCACTTACATTGTTCCAATAGCGTATCTGCATTCCTTGTGGGCGAATTATTTTCCACTCTGCAACCCTGTTTCTCGAAAACCAGGCGTCACAAAGCACTCGTTGTTTCCATGTAGAATGTTCAGATGAATTACACTCCTTAGTTCTACCAGATTTAACCTCCTCGGCACAGTAAACTACTCTTTTACCTTTCGTATTCCACTGGTGAGATATAAGTCTGATTCAAGCTGCTTCTTTACACGAAACAAAATCCCAAGAAGATACTTTCCCGATCACTACGACCTTAACGTGTCTAGGGTTAGACGTTATCTTCCACTGATATCCGCATAAGCTATACCTCTTAGTTTGTAATGCTCTACCTGAAGTGGCTTTTGGGCTTTGTACAGTGTTAATACCACTGTAAAAAAACTATAAAACACAATGTTTTTTACGCATTTAAAAGTCGGCCATTTACCTAAATATTGCCGTTTTATATAGTACAATGATTCTGATTGGTATTAAGAGATACGTTATACATTCTCAGAGCAGATTTTCAGTAACTCGGGACAATGTTTTACCAAAGAAATCATGATTTAAATTCACCGAAGACTAACTAACATTAGACTTAAGCACGTTAAAAAAAGAAATTCCAGAAATTTCAACAGGTTAATAGATTTAAAATAAAATATGTAATTTTTCAAAAAAAATTTTAAAACGAAAGACTTCTAAAATATTCTTATTCATTTGTGAAAGTCCTGAAAGATTCCTAAAAAGGCGTTAAAATCTTTGACACTAATGTAAGGTAAAATGTTGACACCAAAGACACATGTAGATTTTCGGAGATTCTAAAAGAAGTAAATAAATCATTATTACATAAAAAAAAAAAACGTGATCTTTCTACTTAATAATAAAATAAAACTTTTGACGGTAAAAATTTGTTTTCAATAATTTTGTGGATTTTCTTTACATATATATATATATATATATATATATATATATATATATATATAGAGAGAGAGAGAGAGAGAGAGAGAGAGAGAGAGGGGTAATCCAGGCGAATCCTATTAACACAACATAGAATTTGAAATATGTTAAAACTGACTCACAAAGGAGCGCTCAAATTTTATCTTCATTAAACAGAGCAAATTTTCAACTGGAAATTAGATTTAGCTAATGACCATATTAACATATGAATTTTAATTATGCATATATATATATATATATATATATATATATATATATATATATATATATATATATATATTTTTACACACTCTATCTCTGACATTGAGCACTTTATCCCATAAATATACCACACCTTAAGAGTATATTTTTCACACACACACACACACACACACACACATATATATATATATATATATATATTTTAGGCAGGATATCGTCATTTAAACAAGATCATTGAATAATATATACATGTTATGTCAATTTTTATAATAATCCATTCTAGATCTCTGATCAGTTTCTTGGTGATAAAAGAAAATACATCAAGAAAGGCACTGTAGTGTTTCTTACCTAATTACTTTTAATCTCCTCCGTGATGACAATTTTATTGTAACTGGGATTGTGGTCAAGGCGTGAACAAAATTTATTACGTGTTTAGCTGCAATGTTTTAAAACCCCTTTGACCAACAACTGAAGCAAGTTTGCATTTCAACTATCTTTTTTTTTAACTCCCTCATATTAAAACACTTGTTTGAAAATACACCATACCACCGGTAAAATTAAAATTTGAAAATAATCATAACAGCGCGCTCACACGTGTTTTCAAAATCACCATCAGAACGATCAATTTTGAAATAAGTTTGTCTTCGGAGTTCAACCACTATGTCCAAAATAAATAGACCATTTTCGCTTTGTTTTTTCTCTTCCTTTCTCCTCTGACCACCCCTCATATCGAACTTACACTACTTGCTAGTTTTTATTTACGCGCTTCATTTCTTGTCTTTTCTTATCTTCTCTCATTTCTTTCCATTTTTCTTTCTTTCTTTTTTTTCTTTATTTCTTGACATTTTTATTTCAATAATTTATCATCTTTGACTGGTTTGAAAATCCTTTTAAATTATCTCAATTTACAAGGTAATAATAATCATGACTTCTCTTCCCCTCTCTCTCTGTGTAAATGCATCTGTAAAGAAAATATAAATAAAAATCGATGCTGTCGAAGTTTTTAAAATATTTCCTTCTTCAAAGAAATCCTCCTTACATAATTATGCATGACCTTAATTTTTAATCAAATAACAACGGCAACATATGAAATTAAACAATAAATTAATTAATTAAAAAACAAATAAATTCAAATGGGATATATATATATATATATATATATATATATATATATATATATATATGAATAAATAAATAATAATTATATAAAAAATAATTACTAGCAGTAACATCACCTAACTATTCATTAACGGAGCGAAATATTTCGCCACTTAGCCTCGCCAACGAATGGCTTTCTTTTTCGAAGATTATCCAATTCAAAATTTGGAAAATTAACTTTATTTTGTTTTTCTGTCTGTTACTTCCGTGTGTAAAGGTTACAAAATAAAATGCCAACGAATATTCAAATAACGAAAATGTGTTGGCATAATCGAACTGTCACCCGTCCTTTATAAATATAAACATGGTGGACTTAGAAATCAGGTCTGTATCGTGACTATCATTTCCTTCCCTCAAGTGATCTTCAGACAATTTATCGCAACTTCATCCCCGGTTATGATTAGACATTGGCTTCGTGACGGTAATATTTGGTTGGTCTTTCTCGTTTGCAGCGTGATCCCAATTTGGTAGTGAAATCTATCTTGGACATTCATTTTCTAAATCACTGCAGGAAATGCTTCAGATACAAACAAAATCTCCAGTCTTACAGAGCAGCCTCTCTTGTGCTGCAACGATATTCTGAGAAGGTGGTTATCAAAAACATCTTTCTCCTCCAGGATGGTTGTCAACTGTTTATAGTTTTGATAGTGATTACTTACACGTTAAAATGTTTTTATTCGCCTACTCTTTGTATCTCATTTGTGGGGATCACTTTATCCAATGATAATTGTCTTTCATTTTCGTTGAATATCAAAACTATTAACAGTTGAAATAACAGTCCAATTGCTTCAATAATTGTTGCTTGACTGTGTCTAGATCCTCTCTGTTACTGATGAAGACCTTTTTAGAATGGTGCATAGAAAATACTTGGGGGCGTACCCATAGATGCAAATATTACCTATTTATACCCAAATGTAGAAAGGAAACCGGGGATCATTTCTGGTGTTTTTTTTTTTGTTGTTTTATCTTTTGTTGTTTTTGGTTTGTTTGTTTTTTGCACTCTCTAAATTTTTATTTTACTTGCTTAATTATTATTAGAATTCGCAATTAATTGAGCATTTTATTTAAAAAAAAAATAATACTTTATGTTAAATGTGTGATAAACATTCCTACTTTATTTTTGTAAACTTTTGACTGAATACAGATTTGAAAACCTGTTTTCGCTGGAGCTTTTAACGAACACCTAATAACAAACATCAATTGACGTATCTCTTGTCATTGTGAAATAAATCTCTTAAGATTGCAAAAAGATGCCTGAAAATAAGACGGCACAGTTAATCAGCTTAGAATTTTCGTAAAGCTCATTTTTTCAGAAACATTTCAACTCTTTAAGTGTCCTTTAAACAAAAAAAGAAGATAAAAAGCATTTTTCTTTTGAAACTTTATCTTAAAATGCATTTTATTTATAAAATGGTTTAATTCATTTTCAAATAATAACGCCAGTTTCTGCTAGAAATCAACAGTGGTGTCAATTTTAAATGAAAACAGGGACGGAAAAACGCACACAGACACTAAATATATCTATCTATCTGTCTCTCTCTCTCTCTCTCTCTCTCTCTCTATATATATATATATATATATATATATATATATATATATATATATATATATATATATATATATATATATATATATATATATATATATATATATATATATATATATATATATATATATATATATATATATATATATATATATATATGTGTTTCAATATCAATATATCTGTGTAATTTTTCTCTTTCTTTCTTTTCTCTCATCCAAAATGAAACTCCAACCTGAAAAATGAAAATTCACTGGCATTTTGCCATCTACTGGCTAGCGTTCGGAGGACATGGATAACCTTTTAGCAAAATGATCATTCTCTCTCTTTCTCTCTCTCTCTCTCTCTCTATATATATATATATATATATATATATATATATATATATATACTGGGTGTAACAGTGAAATTGTCCAAATTGTATCACAGAAAAATTGTCCAATTGTTAGATTAAGATTTAAACCGCTGTATGTTAGAAATGATTAAATACCTTACTGAAATTCTCTCAGGTTTTTATGACACTGTTAGACACTAGTTTGACAATAAGAATGTTTTTAGCTCTAACTTAAAATAATCATCCCTCTTGCTTTTGTAACCTCCAGATCTAGATATCTTCTCTACTGTTCCCCTTTTTGAAAATGTATTAACCATTATCTTGATGGCTCTTGATAGGATTTTGAAGAGGGAACGTTTATGTTGTTACCATTACTGAAGGTCTGAATGAACTTTTACCTCACGCCCATTGCTCAGTTGAGATGACATAGTGTGGCTGATCCAAAACGATTTTAACCTGTTCTCTTTCAAGCTGAATAACTCAAAGGGTTTTTCACTGATTCTTCCGAGAAATAGTGCCAAGGTTACTAATCGTCTTATCTGAAAACCTGGGGAAAAAAGATTCAGTTAGTTTAGTGTTTTTTTTTTTAGATATTAAACATAATGTGTGATGGACAATTATCCCATTCTGTTATACGATCTACGGGCGAATATTTTCTCTTATCAGATTTTTGTTAAACGAACAAAATATTTTCATCTTTAGGTTTAACTCTAGCGTAAATTTTTATCTGATCAATGCTTTATCTGGGTTGATCACTATTCTAAAGATACTTCCTTTCTTTGCTTTGTTTTGTTTTATAGCATATCAACCTCAATAGGTTATCTAATCCCGATAAGGCTTTTACTGCTGGTATTTTTTTTTTCAAAAATATATTGCTGGTAATATTTTTTACTTCCAAAATGTATTTCTGGTAATATTTTTTAGAAACATGTAATGCTGGCAATATTTTTTCTTCAGAAATGTATTGCTAGTAATATTTTTTTTCAAAAATGTATTGCTGGCATTAAAACCTATTTTTACACTTCCATAGGGTTTTAACCCCAGTTTGGGGGTTAACTATTTGCACATAGTTGGGACCCTAACAGGTGTTACAACCCCGGGTCAGTGTGGACCTAGCAACACCAGCAATTAAGTGGTGGCTCCACGCTCCTCAAACATCCTGATCAGATGCCTTGCATTTGTACGTAGTTTATCGTCTTATCCACGATGCGGATGTAGTTTATCGTCTTACCCAGGGCGCATATTTAGAGCGGGGAGTTCTTACGATCTGCAAAGGTGCTGTTGGCGTATCCTAAAGCCCCAGCTGACAGGGCTGTCTAAAGATACACCTCGGACACCAATATAATTATCGTTCAAAGAAAGAAACCTGATGACATGTACACATTATATTCCAACTTGATCTTACCTGATTGAAATTCTATAAAAAGAAGGAAGATAATTAATTTGTTCATATTCTGAAATTGATGGCGGGTTATTTACAGATTTGAATATTAGATTATTTTAAAGATAATTTGTTTTCTGTTTTTTTTTTAATTTTTTTCAGTGATGTTCCTTTTTATCAGTAAATCCTGTTAATGCTTTTAGATATTTCACATATTGTGAAATTGCATCACCTTTCAAATGTCACGTTTCTTCCAAAGGCTCGACCTTTCAAAGAACATTAATTAAAGAATTTCTAATCATGCGAATGTCAAGCAGGATTCTATATGACATGTTTCAATGAAAAAAGTTTTCTTTCGTTTATCAGCATAAATCAACACGGAAATCAGAAAACGTTCTGATAAAAAGACAATCAAGATGAGGATATTCGATAACATGTGCGCGATAATAGAAAATACTCCTAGCTATAATTGTTCAGCAAATAAAAGGCCAAAATCCACAGAACATAGATTGTATACGAACGAGTTTATTTTTTAGCGTATGACTTTAACGGTTCATTTGTCTCGATTTTAGTTATTAATTTGGATTTCCACTTTATTGTACAACAATACATTGTTTCAAAATGTTTGTTTCATTGCAGCTCAATATTAAATCTTTCTCACAATCGTTGTCAATGTAACCTAGTACACATTATAAAAATCGGATGCAAACACGCGAATAATAATATATTAAAATTGGATATGAAAAACGCTTTCAATAGCATCAGAAGGGATCATGTCCTGGAAGTTTGACATCAACGGACTCCTTCCAGATTTAAACTGGCTCATCTTTCGTATAGTCATCCAAGTATGTTGATCGCCTCCGATAATATTATCTCTTCTGCAACTAGAATCCAGCAAGGTGATCCACTTGGCCCGCTACTATTTGCGATGGCTATTGACGGGGTAGTTCGTTCCAACGCTTCTCCTTTCGATATATGGTATCTTGATGATGTAACGTTGGGAGGATCTATCGAGGTCGTAGTTGCTGACCTCCGACGAGTTATTCCTGCTTTATCTCTGCATGGACTTGAGATTAACTCGTCCAAGTTAAAGATAAAAAAACTTGAATTATAGTGCAGATGATTTCGAGAGTGCTTTCCGGGATATCAGACTCATCATTGAGGATATAAAAATAACACCTTAGGAGGAATTAGATATTCTTGATTCTCCAGTCTTTCCAATGGCCATTCGAGAGTGTTTGAATACGAAGCATGTCATTCTAACAAGAATGACTGAGAAATTGCAATTAATTGATGCACATCCAGCCCTCTTCCTCTTGAAAAACAGTTTTTCGCTACCGAGTTTCCTCTACACTTTCCGAAGTGCCCCTTGCTACCTCGAACAGGATTTCTTAAATGAGATAGATATCACAGTTGAGAGATGTGCGGAGCTAATTTGCAACGTCAATTTCAATGACACAGGCAGGCAAAGCTAGATTTGACCCTTCCAGTATATCTTTCTTTACTTTCATCCAATCGCAGATTAATTGATGAGATACTCGGTGGATCGTCTCAGTGTTTCTCGGGTAGTTCTTTCGAACAAGCTTGCAGCGTCTGGGCCCAAGAATTACTTTCTCTCCCACTAGACACATCAAAACAAAAAAGCTGGGATAAAATAAAATGCGGGGCCAATTTTACTAATTTGAGGCTCTCTCTGGATCAGCATCGCCTCGTCTGTCTGCTATCTGCTTCACAACCGAGTAATGGCGCCTGGCTCAACGCAGTGCCCTCTTCATCTACCGGTACCCTTCTAGATGATGAGTGCACTCGAGTCGGAGTCGCGATCCGTCTTGGAATCAAATTATGTGAGCGTCACAGATGCAGATGTGGAACTTCCATTGATGAGTTTGGTTTGCATCCTCTCTCCTGTCGTCGTAGTGCCGGCCGCTTTCCACGGCATGCAGCAATAAACGACATCATCAGAAGAGGTTTGGATGCAGTTGGGTTCCCTTCCCAAATCGAACCCGTAGGCCTCGACCGTGGTGATGGAAAGCGGCCGGATGGCATTACCATTTTCCCGTTTTAAAATGAGTAAGTCGTTGATTTGGGATGCGACCTGTGCGGATACATTTTCGGCCGGTAATAAACCGGAGATAAAGAAAAATAGTTAAATATTCTTCTCTTGCTGATAGATTTTTTTTACTCCTGTGGCACTGGAGACTTCAGGGGTTATTGGCCCTCGTTCGATGGCGTTCCTTCGGAGGATTGGCGCGATTGCGTCTCGATTAAGGGACGAGCCTCGCGAAACGGGGTGGCTCTTGCAGCGTGTCTCACTGACAATGGTTCGAGGTAATGCTTTCTCCATCATTGCGTTTGGCAGAGGATAGGAAAAAAGTGTTTATAGTTACGTTGTTCTGGAATTGTCATCAATGGCCAACTGAATTTGTTTTGTTTCAATAAATATAGCAGACATGAATAATTCAATCAATACAACCTTATGTGTATCTCTTTACTGTAAACTATTTTATACAAAAACTTAATATGTAACGCCATAGATTCATCAACGATCTTCCTGACGTCATTGATCATCAACGATCTTCCTGACGTCATAGACTCCCAAGTAGGCATCTACGCGGACGACACTACAATTTACTCCTGCCTCAAGAACAAATCTAGTGTCACTGATAAAAATAACCTGGCCGTTCGTCTCGAAAAGGACCTCCAATCGGTTGTGAACTGGGACAGGGATTGGTTGGTTAAGTTAAAGGCCTCAGAAACAAAACTGCTCTTTATTAATCACCACAATCAACTTACCTGCCCCCCATTAGAATGTCTGACGCTCAACTTCTCGAGAGCATCTCTCAGCGGCTGCTCGGTCTCACGTTGTCTGCTGACCTGAGATGGAACAAATACATTGAGTCAATTGCGTCGTCCACCACAAGGAATGTTGGCTCCCTGTGCCGCACCAGGAAATTTTTCTCCCCAGAATCGATCCTTCAAATCAACCATTCGCCCTTGCATGGAGTATTGCTGCCATATATGGTCTGGAGCCCCTTCTGTTTGCCTCGAGGTGCTTGATAAGATCCAGAGACGGATATGCAATGTAACTGGACCTGATCTGGCATCTCGTCTGCAGCCGCTCTGTCACAGACGCGCCGTCGCCTCCCTCTGTCTTTTTTTACAAATACTTTTTATGGTAATTGCTCCGATGAGCTGCTTTTGCTGGTTCCCAGACTTCATGAATCCAAGCGTCTTACGAGGATGGCATCCCGCTCTCACCATTTCACTGTTGAAACTGTTAAATGTAGCCGTCTCTTCTACTCCAATAGCTTCATATCTCGCACCTCTCGCCTGTGGAACTTCCTTCCCCATTCCAGTTTCCCTGAGAGCTATAATCTCCAACTATTCAAATGTAGTGTCATTCGACATCTCCAATTGCCTTGATCTATCCACTACCCTTCTCCTCATCCTTTCCTCTATCACTCCTATCTGCTCTCGCTCCAAATTCTCTGTAACCCACTGAGAAAAACAACTATAGGTTAGACCAAATTTATTATAGAAGATAAAGAATTTGAACATAGAATAGGTTTTCCAAACTTTCTACAAGACCAAAACTAAACCGCATATTGTTTCTAAATAGCCTCGTCGGATCGAGACTTTCATATAGATGCCAATCTTGGCGTCAAACCAGTTCAGAAATATATATTTCTTTTCATTTTTTTTTAAATCGGCTTCACCCCAAGTAGGGCAGTACACTAAAATGCAAAGGGTTACAGGATGTGGAAGAATTAGAAACATTAGTAATGAGTAGGCAGAGAAAAGGAGGACAGTAGATAGTGATTGACATTGCATTTAAATTTTTCCAGATTAATGTTCGCTGGAAAGCATGGTGCCGGAAAAGCTTACGGCTACATCTAACCAACTCGACTATAAATTGTTGAGTTCTCGACGCCATTCAAGTGGTGCGCTTAAATTCATAAAGTCTAGATACCATAGCGAAAAACTCATCCTGACAATTACCATGAAAATAGTTATAAAAAAATGTTATGGGAGGCAACTTTATGGCTGTAGGAAGGGACTGAAACCAAGCCGACAGATTAGAACCATTAATATTGCTGATTTTTCTTTGTATTTAGTGAATAGCAGAAGTACCAAATCAGATATGGTAGCAGTCTTCAATGCACGGACTAATTGTAGATTTGCAAATGTGAGAAGCCATTCAATATCGGTGTGAATGTGACAGAAGTCGAGATGCCAGGTTAGTATCGATTATATTGCATATCCTTCTTTTGAATTTGTCAAGATCCCAGAGATGAACACCAGACCAGATTTGGCAGCAGTATTCAATATACAGACTAATGGTAGATTTGTAAATGTGCAAGATGGACTCTGATGGGAAACAAAATTTCTAGAACTACGCGATGGCACAAATAGACATACAATAGGAAGTTATAATAAAAAGACAGAGAGAAGCCATTCATTATTGGTGTGAATGTGACTGAAGTCGAGATGCCATGTTAGGATCGATTACATTGCAGATCCTTCTTTTGATTTTGTCAAGAACTCCGAGATGAATAGAAAGAGCACAAGACCAGATTTGGCCGCAGTATTCGATGCACGGACGAATGGTAGATGGACTCTGACTAGAAAGATTTTCCCGGAATGAAACAGTGATCAAATTTTCCTTGCAGTATTACTCAGTTATTGATTCGATATAGTCATTCGTCTTGAAAACGTGAGGCTAACAAAACGCAGTTTGTTACTCTCCAGAAATCTAGTGTCTGCTATGCTGATGACAGGCAGAAAAATTTCTTTATGGTGGTTACATGAGAGCAGTTTTGCTTTGGAGGCGTTAATTTCTTGCGTGGATATATTAATAAAGCAACGTCATTATATTAGAAATATTTTTGATTGGTTAGGTAATTTTGAAAATGATTAGTCTATATAAATTCTCAGGGTACACGAAATAAAACAGAGTTACGAGGCAATCCTGTATGTAATCTGCAATATTCATCGTTTTCTACTTCAGAGAACTTAAAAGCTATAGCGATTTAGAATAAAAATTTAGGAAACAGAAGAAAAGTAAAAAAAAAAAGATCAGCATGATAAAACCAGGAATATAATATAAGTTTAAAATAAATAACGACTAAAAGTGAAAATGATTATCTAAACCTAATGTTACACTTGAAAAACATTTCAAAAATAAATGGAATAAATAACACAAAGTAAATTAATATCAACCTTAAGCAGCAGTATGAACGTTTGTCTACAAAAATATCTAAAAAAAAAAATACATTGGTAATACATCTACGAATTTAAGCAAGAGATTATATAAATTTTCAAGAAATCTTATAGAAAAAAACATTTCAATAAATAAGTCGTCATTCTAACCATAATTTCAACTAGTTTTCTTTTGAGGCCATGATTTCTAATGACCCAATGTTAGAGTGTTCCGTACGCAATATGAGCCCCTTTGATCCTGTTGTCAATGGCTCTCTCGCAGGTAACATTATTCGAGCTGATGCAGCCAAGGTAGGGAATTCATTGACGACTTCTATCGGCTGTTGATTGTGCGGGGCTGGCTAGATGAGGATCTTTGTCTACTTGACATTGACATGCATCACGAATTATTTGTAGGCCTCATTATAAAGTTTTGCCGATCTCTGGAGATAAAGACAGTCTTGTTCGCAGATGCATCATCATTAGCACGCTGGTAGTGGTAATCCTTGCTGCGAGGGGTATCTCTGATTTTTCTCCACAATCTTGGAAGATAAAACAGTCCCTTTAAAAAGGACTTTAAAAATGCCAACATTGTGGCGATCTTCAAAAAAGGAGAACACTCAGTCGTGATATCTCCCTCCTAAGCATCGCTGGCAAAAGTTTTGCACTAATACTATTAAATCGCCTCGCCTCATGAAAGAATAGATCCTTTCAGAATCTAGATATAGTTTCCGGCCTTCGAGAGAAACTGTTAAAATGGTCTTCTGTGTGCAACTGCTCCAGAAGAGTAGTGCGCAGGAAAAACCACTAATGTTCATATTATGCGATCTCTAGAGGAGCTTCAGTGAAGTTTCAAGACCAGCAATGTATGCTACCCTTTCCCGGTTTGGTTATCCAGATTTGTGTCTCTGACGCGTATGCTCCACCAGGGAATGGAGGACCAGGTGAACCAATGAGGTGTCCTCTCGGACCCGTTTCCGATCACCGGTGGCCTTAAACAGGGCAGTTTGTTAACAGCAAGACTCTTCTTCCTGTACCTCGACTTATTCAATGAAGGCTTAACTAAAACAGAAAGTAATTAATGAGAGTATGGCGTTCTGAAGAGTCTACTGTAAATTTAAATCGAAGATCATGCAGCATTTCTCATTTTCACACTAAACTAATTTTATTCCAATATGTGAAAATGAAAAACAATGACGTTAAAAATTAAAATAAATCAAAACCGATAGAAATATATACACCTTCAGACTTACATCAATTGCTACTTTTGGAGCTTGAAACGTTTGTTTACTGAGTCGTGCTAGACAATTTTTCTCGGTAGAAACTATCTTACATATTCATAAGTCTACCGTTTCTACCTTTCTTTGAATATTGCCGCCACATTTGGTCTGCTGCTCCTGCAACATATTTATAAATTGTTGAAAAAATTGAAAGAAGAATCTGCAATGTTGTTGGTCCTGACCTGGCATCTCGTCTTCAGTTCCTATCTAACAGCCGTAACGTAGCTTCCCTCTTCCTTTTATATTAATATTTTCATTGTAATTCTTCTGATGAACTTTCTTCTAAGGTACGTAAATTTTATGAATTTGAGCGCAGTACTAGATCGGTAGAAAGGCCTCATCAGTGTGCAGGTGAAATAGTAAAAGGTAACCGTAAGTTCTATGCTAACAGTTTCTTCTATCACACTTCTTACTTGTGTAGCTTTCTTCCAGCTTCTTGCTTCCCAGTCAAAGTCGATCTTCAAAAATTTCAATTCAATATCAATCGTTACCTTAATTCTTGTACTTGTATTGTTCTCTCTCCTTAATCGTGTTTATTTTTTCATATTTTTAACACTCAGCAAACTACTACATGTTAGTGGGTTTATTACACTTATTTGGGGTCAAATGCTAATAAGACATAGATTTATGCAATTAAATTAGTGTCTTTGTTTTATCCGATATAGATTCATTTCAATCATCATCATTATTAGTCAAGAATCTCATTTTACAATAATATAGGAAAGATTTTTTCGTTCCACGCAGATATACTTAAGATTTTAACTTCCTAATAAATGTTCAAAATAAATCTTATATTAATTTAAAAATTGATGTGATTTTATTGGACACAAATCTATGCTATTTTATTGGCCAAAATAGTAAGTGATTTTATTGGCCAAAAAATAGTTTGCTATTCCACTAGCTAACATTGTTTTCTGCCTTTAAAAACTCAACAAAAAAAAACTGTTAGAGTTACCCGAATTGTTCCCGAGGTCAATATATCTGTGATGCGACAATTTTCATGACGTGATATTTACTTTTTGAACTAGAATTTTTATTTGTTGGTTCCTGGTTTCCAAACTTATTCATCATAAAAGATAAAAACAAGATTCAAATGTCTTTCTCATAATAAACGACATCGCATCTTTTTGAAATGACATCGGCTCATTTATGTGTCAAAATCACGGAGTCATGGGTGTTGAGGGTATCAGAAGGAGCAAAAAGAGTGATTTTCAAGTTGTTACTTGACACTACGTATAATTTGCGATCAGTAAAGTTAAGTGTCTTGTTTCCTGAAACATTTATTTGGAGAGATTCTTCAGTCTTCTTAATTAAACGCGACGAGTTGGAATGTTCTAGCAACCTTACTATATAAATGTTTTATTTTGTAAAAATATATATTAAGTTATTGTTTCTTTCATGTAACGCCATCGAACGCCAAACAAATATGAAGTATATATATATATATATATATATATATATATATATATATATATATATGCGTCATTAAAAACGACAGACAAGGTAATACGGTTAAACTTTTTATTTAATTTTTCTTGTATTCAAATAAGAGCTTTCTTTTCTGGACAAAGAGTTTGTAAAAACTGTCCAAATGTCTTATAGTTCCGAGCGCTTTCGGTTATACACTTATTATCAAGGATGATTCGATTTTTCAGCTTAATTGAGTGTGTGTGCATTATGTGTATGTTTTAGTGTGTTGTAGAGATGTTTTAATTTACGAATACGGTTAGCACATTGTGGCCTTGTTCGTAGTTAATATTGTTAAGAGTTGGCTTTTTCTTTTTTATTATTAAACCTTCCATTATTTTTGTCTTTTTTTTACAGGTGGATGCAGTTATAGTTGTATTTTTTACTAGTATGTTTCTGATGTAATCTGGTAAGATTGTGTGTGTATTTAAATGAATTCTAATGAAGCTGCGATCAGATAGGTGTAACGTAAGGCGTCTGGATAAGCGTGTAGTTGTGTAACTTAAAGAACTGTGTTCCTGATCAAACCGGACTCATAACTAGATCGGTTACACAACTACATGCTTATCTATATACTGAATATGTTAGCTCTATCACTGATATTGAATACTGTCCAATAAGTACTGCGCCTATATAATATATATTGAGAAATTACGCACACACACACACACATAGATATATATCATAAAACCGGAGTTATATCTTTGTTATGACATATATAAGTGTGTGTGTGTGTGTGTGTCCGAGTACAGAGAGAGTGAGGGAGGGTGTGAGAGAGACGAGAATCCCCATCAGAATTTTTTTATTTTATGAGCACACACAACTATGTTTATAATTACCTATCTACCTACCTGTAATGAATATACATTTTCATCATCTTTATATATATATATATATATATATATATATATATATATATATATATGTATGTATGTGTGTGTGTGTGTCTGTGTGTGTATACAGGTAGTAATATATAATCCAAGTGAATCCTATTAACACAATATTAAATATTAAAAGTGATTCATATATAGAGCAATATATATGCAATATATTTCATACAATCTGAATTAAGATGCCATTATGTATATGATCGTTTTGACCTCGTAAAATCAAAATTACAAGATTTTTCAAACAGTCAATGGATGATAAATTTCTAAATAAACTCGATCCTGATACTATTTTAATGTAGGTACCTATCACTATTTGAACTAGGATTAATAAACTTTCCTCTAATAATTATAATTTTTAATAAAAACGAAATATTTATGATAGGGTATTCCAAAAGGTGATTGTAAAAATAAACTACCGTACTTGAACCATACAAGTAAGCTAATGCAAATAATAATAATAGAAATAGAAAAAGATATATATGTTTCAACCTACCTTCTGTAGGTTATCTAAAATTAACATAGAACAAGTGTTCTTAAAACTTATAAACAAACATTTAAAACATAACCACTCTCTAAGTAGAGCCTTCAATAGAAAAACGATAAAAATAAGTTATTCTTGTACAAAAAATACGTATAAAATTATTGTTCTTAACGAATTCTATGACATCTCACCTAATATGGATACCCCATGTAATCGTAGAAATAGTGAACCCTGTCCAGTAGAAGGAAAATGCAGAGCCTCTAATGTAATTTACTAGGCAATCATTTACCCTAAAGAGAACAAGAACAACCACAATATTTATATTGGAATTTCCTTGGATGAATGGAAGCAATGTCTGTATACCCATCGGCAACCCAAAATTGAAATTCCAAACTGAACTTTCCAAAACATTTAGGGAATTTCAAGAGAATGAACTGGACGCTCATACCGACTGGGAATTTATAGGATTTGCCCACATTCCTTGTAGTTTTAATGGCAGATGCAAAACAAATTTAGAAGTATTAAATTTTTGAAATCCAAAAATACTGTTAAACCAAAGGAATGAACTATTTTCTAACTGCCATCACCGCATTAGATTTAATCTTATCTAGATCCTTAGCGAACTTGCATGAATTGTCATCCTTTGAAAAGTAACTGCTCCCCGTCAGTCCTTACCGAATAAGAGTGAACTGTTATCATTTAATAAGTACTCTGTATATTCTGTTTATTCTCTTTTCTTTATATATCCTTTCAAATTTCTCTTCTGTTAGAATTTATAAAATTATCTTTTCTCTATCACTAAATTATTGTTAATTCTTGGTAACTAAGGATAATATCTTTAATATTAATCCTATTAGTATTTTTCCTTCTTTCTATCCTTAAGCTACCTTTATTGAATTCTTTATGGAATTATCTTGAATTATCCTTTCCATAAAATATTATACTTTCACTACAATATTATATGATTAGTAATATGCTTTAATATAACTTTTGAGCTAATTTTTATTATGCAATAATACATAATTATAGGTTTGTATAAGTTCTACTTCATATATTGGTGTATATATTTTTATTATAATTTTTTATATTGTCAATCAGTTGGATGTCTAATTTTAAGTATTTAGTTATTTTTAATATAGGTTTTTTTATATTTTATATATGGTGATATGTTAAATATATAATATTGATATGTTGTATGGGAGTGCTCTGTATTAAAATATTCTTGTATTATATGGTTTGATGAAGTGGCATTTTAACATTTATCTTAGTATGAATTTATAAGGGGTTTATATATATATTGTTCTTATTTTTTATTTTGTATTAGATATCTTAATTTCAGTTAAGGTTTTTTTTTATCTTTTTATTTATTTAAAATTTTATTATTTTATTATATAGTATTATATATTTATTCTAAAGGCATCTTTTATTTCCCTTATTCCTGAGGCAATTTTCATTCATTTTTTTTTATTTTAAGTTATTTTATATTATATATTATTTTACATTATATATTTAATCTCAAATATAATTCTTTATCTTGTGGATGGGTATTAATTAAGATAAATTTATTTTCATATATATTAATTTGAAAGTAATCATCCTATGATATTTATTTCTCTCCTTTATATGAATTGATTGCACTGATATTTCCCTTAATATTATTTTCTGGCATATTTGTTAATTTAATACTCTATAATTGTGAATTTTCTATCTTTCATATTTTGGGGTTTATCTCTTATTATTTTATATGAGATTTGTTTTGTTTTTTTCATTAATTTCTGAAGGTTCATTTGATATATCTGCTGTCTATTTCTACTAGATAATATTAAATAGATCATCTCTTTTCCTTCTCTTTCTCTCTTCTTCTCCCCTTTGACCACCACTTATATCAAGACTTCCTGTTTCTTTTGCTACCTTCCCTTCCATTGTATTCTTCATCTTCTTTCCCCTGTTTTCTTCCTTTCTTTCCTTCCCTTTGTCTGTTTTTTTTATTTAAAAAAATATCATTAATGACTGTTTGAAAAATCCTCTAAATTTAATTTTCTAAGGTGAAAATGATCATATACATAATGGTATCTTAATTCAGATTGTATGAAATATATTGCTCTGTTTTTTATTAAAAAAAAAAATATATATATATATAAAGAGGTATATCACCGGTGATGAATAATGTATATTTATTACAGATGGGTAGAGAGATAGGTAATTATAAACATAGTTGTGTGTATGCATAAAATTAAAATTTCTGTTTGCGAATCTCCTCTTTCTCACTCCCTCCCGCATTCTCTCTGTACTCGGACACACACAAACACATATATATGTCATAACAAAGATTGTATTTCGCCAAAGACATACTAAAACGTTCGAGCAATGTATTTCTGGAGAATAACACTTAAAAGCAAGCGCCTCTATGCGACGTTAGGGCCACTCGTATGCAAAGTTTATCCAAAACGCATATTACTGTTGATGGTCAATATTCACTTCGACTTAACCTGGATCCATACTAATATACATTATTATTATTATTATTATTATTATTATTATTATTATTATCATTATTATTATTTTTCTTTTATTTCTGTTGTATACACATCATTTCCTTCCTGGTCCCAACCAGAGATCTAAGGTCAAAAATGGCTCCATGACTTTTTCGCATTGATTATTTTTGTAAAAAAAACAAAAAAAAAACAAACAAAAAAAACGAACTAAGGACACACATATTTTACATAGATAAAGCTCTTCATAATGTGTGAACTGTAGTTATTATTATTATTATTATTATTATTATTATTATTAAGTGAGAGGTCCTCACAACAAAAGGTGAAGGTATAGTCCAAACAGAACCCAATCAGAAAGGTAGAGTAGACACTACCATCGCAGCCAAACGTGTGCGCTGTCTGGTGAGAAGTTTTGAGAAAAGCAGCGCTTAACTTTGTAGATGGAGCCTATTTTCTGGATATTTATCACAGAATCTGAATTTCGGGTTAACACAATTTTTCTGTATGTCTCCTTGGTAATTTCTAGTTATAAGAAATTGGTCCTTTTCAGCGAGAATAAAATTTTCTGTTTCAGCTGTTAACCGTGCACTACATAAACACTGATTATTATTATCATTATTATTAGTAGTAGTAGTAGTAGTAATAGTTTTAGTAATAGTAGTAGCTGGCGCTGTAAAAGGAATTATTCTAACAATGTACTGACAAACTTTGTCGGTGCCAGAAGATACATCATGCCTAAATATGCTTCACCACTGTCATGTCGTTAACCATCTAGAGACAGAAGTAGTAAATGAAAGGAAATGCCAGTAATGGTAAAACACTACTCTAAAAAACACAGCAGTGAAAGCGCATAGAAATATGTCCGTCATACAAAGCCACTGTGATATTTTCACTAGTGTGATTTCTTGCTATAGGTTCAAGTGTATTGCTAACTTTAGTTTTTAAGGAAACTGTGAACATATTATTTTTTAAAAAGGAAACTTAGAAATCTTTACTGAGGACAATGGAACAGACCAGGATTTAATGTGACAAAAGATAAGGATTTATCATGCATTTAAACCTTCGCAGATTGTAGTCGAGAGGAACGTAAGAAGCATGAAAGAGAGAAAAACTATTAGAATAGAATATAATTTTATCAATTTCAATAGTAAAATTATGAGACCTAACTGTCAATCTAATACTGTGATTCAATTCATGAAGCCGTGATACCAAAGAGAAAATTCATCAGTCAACTCTTGGGAAAGTATTGATGGAAAATCCGTGGAAGCTGCGTTATGTCGGAATAAAAGTAAATAAAACGGAAATGTCAGCGTTCTTCTCTAGAGAAAGGTGTGATTTGCATGTTTCATAAAAGATTTATAATTTGGTTAAAAGTGTAAACGCGCTAAATGTTAGGAAAGAAAGACCCATCAATACTCGAGAGAGTGCTAAAAGCTCATGGATGTGAAAAACCTATTTTCTTTAAAAAAAAAAAAATCCCCTTTGACGGCATAACAAACACACGGTTTTGTTATGTCCTCAAATATGTTACTTAAAGTTAAAAATATATTCATCAAAATTAATAATTTTTAGATAAAACATAATTGCTATCTCAGGGCAATATATTTACAATTACCCTTAAAATTTATTTATAAATTAATATCAGTCTATATCTCTGAGATGAGGTATTATAATTACTTGCATTATTTACGTTATTCGGAGTATTATCCCCATCTTCATTGCCATATTCACAACG
This sequence comes from Acanthosepion pharaonis, assembly GCA_903632075.3. NCBI lineage: Eukaryota > Metazoa > Mollusca > Cephalopoda > Sepiida > Sepiidae > Acanthosepion > Acanthosepion pharaonis. The sequence goes on along the minus strand of CAHIKZ030005468.1, from coordinate 490,845 downwards.
TTTCGACCGTTGTACGCTCCGGCCTTCTTCAGGTGATTGGAAGTTCGAAGGGAACCCTTTATTAGATTTTTCTAGTTCCACGTGCCATGACTCTTCCGGATGTCTCAGTTATCTCCCCTTAACTCAACTCCTCAAGTTTTTGGTCCACGCCTGGCATTGAACTCACAACTCACTGAATTTAACCAAAGTCTTTATCAACTGCGCCATATGTCCTCAAGGATAACTGAGACATTCAGAAGATACATGGCACGTGGAACTAGAACAATCTATTCCGGTGAACGAAATAAAGGGTTCTGTTCGAAATTCCAACCACCTGAAGAAGGCCGGAGCGTACCACATGGCAATGAGGATGAGAATAACACTCCGAATAAGGTAAATAATGCAAGTAATTATGAATTAATGCCATCACACGAACAGAATTCACTCTTTACGTTTATAAATTGTTCATATGAATGACAAATAACTTCAATTGATTCCGATGTAAAGAAGAAAGCATATTTTAACTTTAAGAAAACATTTGTTGTAACTGTTAATATAAGTCTGTTAGTTGAAATCAAACTCTAAGTAAATTTCATGTAAACCACGATTCTTCAGGCTTAAAACGCACTTCAGTGTTTCTTTCTTATGCTAATGCTCTAAAAGTCTTATAATAAATTCTCATTCAGATGTAAAAGAACGGAATAGAATAAATCTTTTGAAACAAAACCGCATGAAACTCAAAGAAAAGTATTAAGACTACTATTTAAATTACAAGACTATATCGATATATACATATATATATATATATATGTGTGTGTGTGTGTGTTACTATCTCTAATAATTTTGTTTTTTCTTTTAGCTTCGGG
>CAHIKZ030005468.1:422500-485000 GCA_903632075.3 Acanthosepion pharaonis | reverse complement strand
ATTCTTCAACCAGAAGGATGGTATGACAACCCTCTATGCCAAGCTGGATAATTTGTTCAGAGGTGATACAAACTTGGCTACTTTCATGGCATATGAGTCATTTGAAAGCTATGCTAGACCCAAATATATTACCATAAATAACTACCTTATCGAATTTAAGTATGTAGTTGCCAAGTTGAAGGAATTAAAATATGTTTGCCAGAACCAGTTTTGGCCTACCGAGCCCTAAACTTTGCTAACCTCTCCAAAGAAAATGAAAAGCATGTTAAAGCTGCAGTTGAAGACTTGGCACTAGATGCAATTTCAATAAAATTGCGGAAAATAATGGCAAGCACGGGTGTCTCCAACAACTCCCAGACAGGAACTAATCCGATAAAAAAAGGGGAATTAATGTTGCTATTCCGGATAACAGTTACATCAAACAAAAGATGGAAGAAACATTTTTTGCCAATAGATTTGGTAGATGTGGAGGGTCTAAACCCAAAGAGAACAGAAAAAGTCATGTAGGATATACCTTTCAAATCATAAAGGAAGAGTCAAAGCAGCTGGACATGATGGTAGGTCCTCTAAATGTGCTAATATTTAAATATTGGGCTAGACACTGGCAAAACTCTGAAGAAGAGATAGTGCTGCACACGAGGCTAATATCGTACTCATGAACCAGTTAGGTCATAAACCAAAAGTGTCCCGAACAACCTTACATGGACAGACAATTTGTGCTGTTGTGCTGGATTCAGGATGTTCCCCAAAAGTCTGTGGTATGACGTGGTACAAATGTGACTTGAATACTCTGCCTCGAGTGAGGATGATAAATTTAGGGTAACCAAAGGATGCAGCAGATTCAAATTTGTCAATGGTGGTGTTTTGTCATCTCTTTTTTTTATGTGAAACTGTTTTGTGCGCTTGGGGGTAAAAACATAAAAATAGGAGTCAGTGTGGTGGATTCAGACATCCTGGTGTTGTTAAGCAAAAGAGCCATGAAGAAAGCAAGTACTCTGTTAGATTTTTCCAAAGACACTATAAAATGGTTTGGTGCCATGCAAAAATTGTTCTGTACGGATTCAGGGTACTATTATGTACCCCCTAACACAGGAGTGCACTGAAGTACTACTTATCAGTGTAAATAAAAAAAGAAGAAAGGAAAAGTCGAAAATAGCTGAAAAATAACACCGATGCAGCCACCCAGTGGTTTCAAATTGACTCATTGGTAAGGAATCCTGGTTTAAAAGACAGGAATTCCTTAAAATCCTGGAAGAGTTTCCATCAACATGTGACATAGGTTTAACTTACAAAAAAGCAAATCCAGGATCCATTGTCTCATTCTTATTAACCCCACGGTTCAATGAGCAGGTTATGATGGATATTAAAAGGACTCAAGTTCATAAACTGCTCTATATGATCGATCATGGCACTAGGTATAGTATTATGACTGAAACTCCTAAAAAAGAAAGCTCTTTCATCATTAAATGCATTTATAAATATTGGATTTCTTATTTTGGAACACCAGACTTTCTTTCTGTCAAACAATGGAAGAGAGTTTTATAACCAAGAATTTTGAGACATGGCTTATAATCTAAACGTGGATGTAAGAACAACCGCTGCTCAGTATCCCTGGAGTAATGGGCTATGTAGGCGTCATAATGCCGTTCTAGGTGATATGGTAATTAAGACATTGGCTGATGTTAAGTGTAATTTTGAGGTGGCTCTTGAGTGGGCCGTTAGGGCAAATAATGCATTGCCCAATGTGAATGGATACAATCCAAATCTATTGGTGTTAGATAGGAACCCAGATATACCAACACTACTAAATAATAGACCACCCGCTCAGAAAGGAAAATCCACAAGTGAGCTAGTTGCCAACAATCTATATGCAATGCAATGCTGCTAGAATATCATTTGTTGAAAGTGAGTCTTCTGAAAAAATAAGAAGAGCCCTGCGACATCAAATACGAACAGCATTTCCACAAAAATATGCCAATGGCGATCTCGTATATTTCAAGAGAAATGAATAAAAAAAATGGATGGGTACAGGAACAGTTATTGGATGGGAGGCTAAGCAGTTTCTAGTAAAACATGGAAGAACATATGTAAGAGTACATCCCTGATGGCTGATGCACCACTGGGATCAGATTGAACTGCCAATATTTAACAGTGATTCAAAGATTGTTGGAAATCCAGAGGTGGTACATGGAAATGTTACAGACAGTTCAACTCAGGATGACATAGAAGAAGAATATTTAATGCCAAAAGAGTCTGGTAACAATGTAGATGACAAATGAAGCATTAAAAGAAAAGTCCTGAAACCAGTAAAACAGGTGAATCGACCTAAATCAGGGCAATAGTGTATTGTCAAATGACCGATCAGACTGAGCTGGATAACCTGAGAATAATCAGTAGAACTAGAAAAGGCACTGGTTCCCAATTAACATTTAATTCAAGAGAGCAATATACTCTTTTGCCTTGATTTTGAAAATGTTTTTACTTCCTGGATACCTGTCCAAGATGTGGACTCAACAGACCCGGTATGGACTCTTGTATTATCTACATCTGATCCTTGTGCTGAGCAGGCAAAACAAGAGGAATTATCTAATTGGCTAAAGAATAAAGTTTATACAGTTGTTCCTGACATGGAGCAGAGTAGTATCACCACGTAATGGGTGTGCACAGAAAAAACTGCACAAAGAAATTATTCTGATTACACCGGGTTTGTTGGTAGAAGATTTCAGAACAGAGCCGCAGGATCCATTAGATCTGACTCTCCCACATGCACCCCAAGGATGGATTTAGAATTGCTTTGGCTATAATAGCCTCGAAAGTTTGGTCTTGCAATTCTCTAGACATAAAGACATTTTTCCTCCAAGGCATGAAAATGGACAGACCCGTTTATTTGTTACCACAACCAGAAGCTGTCAATGAACGAGGTAAACTTTGGAAGCTTACCAAGTGTGTTTATGGTCTGACCGATGCCTCGAGGTCCTGAGACTTTACGATAAAAGATGCATTTCTGAAACATGGAGCCGAAATATCCAGATATGACCATGCTATTTTTACTTGGTTCCATAATGAGGATATGCATGGTGTTATTTCCACACACGTTGATGACTTCTGTTGGAGTGGCTCTCAGATTTTCAGGAGATCCGGCATTGATAAAGTAAAGGCCATTTTTTGTTAAATCTGAGGATTCAGTTCACTTCAGTTAACTAGGATTAGATATTAATTTGGGACTCCCTATGGATAATTAATTTGGGACTCCATTCTCGATTAGATTATAATAAGTTTTTCATCCCCATAGCATCAAAATATGATGTAATCTACATCATCCTCCCATACCAAATCTCATTTATATTTGTGCTGGTTTAAATGAAGCTCAGCATCTATTTACCTGACGAAATGGCTAAGAGACGTTTTATAATGAGCATTATGCAATTGTTTCTTTCTTTGTAAACACAATATATTTATTTCTTTTTTCTGCAAATAGCTGGATGAGTGGCGTAAACGGGCGGAGACTGCTTATGTCTAAGTAAACCAAAAGCATTCAAGTTAAATAAGAAAGATGTTTTGTAAAATAGAAAATATCCTTTTGATATGATTTCAAAGTCAATAATAATAATAATAATAATAATAACTGGCCAGAACTTACACTCCATGACCCGATCAGTAGCCGCGATTAGAGATTTCCCGATATCAGTTAAACGAGACATATAACTTAGGCGGTTGAATTAATATTTGATCCAATAAAAACAATGACTGTATTAATCGTTGATCACAGGCAAGGGAATGAGATTCTGTACGTCAAAGAAAGCAAAATATTTGCCCGCTTATGCAATGTTATTCTTTAGAAATATTTCCTTGATCTCCGTCCGAACGCCTCTCTCATACTTCTATCTCTCTCTCTACATATATATACATATATATATATATATATGTGTGTGTGTGTGTGCGCGCATGTGTGTATATGCATATGTACATATATGTGTGTATATATATATATATATATATATATATATATATATATATATATATATATATAGAGAGAGAGAGAGATCTATTCCTGTTTCTTATTCTCTCTCTCTCTCTCTCTCTCTATATATATATATATATATATATATATATATATATATATATGGAGAGAGAGAGACAAAAAGACAGACAGAAAGAAAGAAATCGAGAAATATAAAAGTATGATTTATAGAAATAATCTTAGGAGAAATATGGAATTTAAGACAATTCGTAAAATCCAGAATATGGATTTATATAGAAATTATGTTTTTTTTTTTGTATTCTCGCAATAAAATAATAATAATAATAATAATAATATATCATTTATTATAGCATATTAAGAAAATCTTGTTAAAAATCACTACACAACAGCAATCGGGTTTCAACACTATAAATGTGTCTCATCGGGTGATATTAAATTACTGGCGAGTGAACGATTAATATAATTTTAAAAGCAGAATACTTCCTCTTTATTCCCCCCCCCCAAAAAAAAACAGAATTAAGAGGAAGCTTGCGGATTTTACCAGGATTAACCAATCAAATATGAAAAAATGCAGCCAAATACCGTTGATAATATTAACCAATGTAATTGCAAGAATTCTAACGATTGTCCATAACGTAACAAATGTTTGAACAACTCTCTTGTTTATCTAAATACTATTTCTACAATAGGGTATACGACTGTTGAAAATTTTTTATATTGGTAGTACTAAGAATTCTTATAATACTAAATGGTGCCAGCATATCTTATCCTTCATTAATAGTACTTATAAAAATGAGACATCTATTTCTAAATATTTCTGGAGTTTAAAAGATGCTAACAAAATGTCTACAGTAAAATTGAAAATTTTAAAAATGCTAGAAAATGTAGATCTTTAAATAAACCTTGTTTCTTATACTTACATGGGAAACAAGAAATTATCAGATGTTCTGATAAAACATCCTTATTAAACCAAAGTGAATTAACTGTAAAAATGTTTAAATTTTGCAATTGATAATACTTTTTCCTATCTTAACAATTAGTAGATGAACTCGTGGTGCACGTTATATGACGTATTATTCTATTTATAGGATTCATTTAGATTTAATATAGCTCTGTATTGATGCCTAGTTAGTATTATTATCACCTTATATTAATGTACAGGTCTATAGTTAGTATTATTAACAGCTTACATTGATTAGTTAGTATTATTAACGTCTTATGTGGATGCTTTTACTTAACGGTTGATAATTAGTTTGCTAAAGTAGTTTCGTATTTATGATCTGATTTAGTTTTTTAAAAGGTTAAGTTACTTACCTGTTTTTAAAGAGGCCATTTAATTTTCAACTACTACATTTTATGTAGGAAGCTGGCCGAGCATAAAACTAATTGACATTTACCTCCCAACCTCTTACCATTTATTATATTTCTGTATATTTTACGAAATAATGTATCTGTTTCGAATGAAATTGTCTAGGATTTGTATGCAGACAACTTCATGTCAAGACCTATATAAACATTTTCTCGGTTACTTCGATTTTACCGCTGATCATATTTGATTGGTTAATCACGGAAAAAGCCACAATCCTCCTTTTAAGGCTTTTAAAAAAATATTATGCTCTTGAAATTGAATTAATTGTTCACACGCCAGTAATTTACTAACGCCCGAGGAGGCACATGAGTAGTCTTAAGACACGTTTGGTATTTTTAACAGGTTTTCTGTTTTAATCCCCTATAATAAATAATATTTACCTCAACTCTGTATTGAGCCTTCTTTTAAATTAAATGTTACAGACATAAGAATTATACCTCATTTTTTCCATCTTACCTGGGCATATATATATATATATATATATATATATATATATATATATATATATGGTGTGTATGTGCCCGCGTGTATGCAGTGTTTGTGTTATTTACAGAACATATGACTTGTGTTTGAGTAGACACCTCTGTTTTTCTTACTGCTTCTTAATTATTACTTTTACTTCCGAACGCGCAGGTTAATATAAGTATATGTACGTTGTTTACAGATAATCAAGCACGTGCAGACAAAAAAAGTTATATATATATATATACCCGTCTGCTAGGGTGGCTAGCCTATCCCTGCTGATGCTCGCTCAGTTCAACACCCACAGAGCAACCCAGTTGGCTGTGCAGACATTAATTTCTGGGAGAGAACGTGTTAAACCAGTGCTATGGTTTTCAGTACCGCACGCTGGGATCGTCCCACTGTATACCGTCGTGAGATTCGTAAAAATAACGTATAAACAGAAAATATATTAAAGATATGATCGTTGAAGATTGTGTGTTTAAAACCTTTACTAACCAGACGCTTCCCTGCAGCTAAATGGCATAGCACGTCAGATCAAATGACGATTTCCGTATAGGAATACAGGTTCGATTTCTCGAACATTCAGTTCTTTAAAAGTAATTGATTCTATTTAATCAAAAAAGAGTATTTACTGAAATAAAGTGTATCTATAACAATAAAGTTTAAACAGAAAATATATAAAATAATTGTCGGACTTACTCCATTTCCATATATATATATATATATATATACAACAGAAAAATCTGAAAAATTAAGTCCGACCTACTTTCCAAGCAGCAAAAACAATCTTTTAGGAAGTGGGCCGTGCTTACAACGTTTCTGCTTGCTCTCGTTTTTTTTATATATATATATATATATATATATATATATATATATATATATATATATGTGTGTGTGTGTGTGTGTGTGTGTGTGTTTGCTAAAAGATTGAAATAGAGCACTTGGTTCTGATTTATCAAACTGGCATTTTAATTTAAGTTCAGATTTTCTCCAGAGCATTCTTGCGAATGGTAGGGCAGCGGGCGCCCCCTACCTCTCCATCGTTTGGAATTCAATGTTTTTTTCTAGATTCTTTGCAACGCAAGTCTAGAGAGCCTACTCTACCTTGCGCTTTTACCCATAACTGTTCGACAGAGAGGCGTTTTGCCAAGGCGAACGCAAAAAAAACTAATCCAGGATTTGAACTCGGCGCCCCGATTCACTTACAGCGTCGATATCCGTCACGCTACGAGTAAAACTCACATCCGACTGTATCTTACTATATGCAAACCTAAAAGTCTTCGATTTAAACCAGCTTTGAGTATGACACATGCACATTTAAGAAGAACTGATTATTGCTAGGGTAAGTCAAAATATTAAATACTATTTTCAGACTATTATTTTTTAGTGGCAGTGTATTTTGGCTCAGACCTTCTAAGTTCAGATGGTAGACAAAATAGAGATGTCGATTTTGATTGGCTGAGCCGAACGTGGGAATGTCAGATCACATAGAAAGTGATTTCAGGTGTTAAGAACATACGCGTCGATGAATGTAGAAGTGTTATTTTCGTGTATGGACACAGCTCCCCAGTGGGGTGGGATAGCAACTCCACTGGCCCGACAGATTATAACCACGTCAACGTGTTTAATAAAATATATAAGTTTAAATCTCTTTTGCTGAAGTTCTCTTTCTTCTCCGGACTCCAAAAACATTTCGACACCCGGTCGGGAAAAGACGAGCGGATGAGGATGCAACGTTATGCAAACGACCTCATCAATCAACGTCCCACTTCTAACAAGGAAGAGTAATAAAATGTTACGTCTTTGGCGCAGTGGGCAAAACCTCCCAAGAAGAGAGGGAGTATGCAACAAAAAATTAACCACGGTTTCGATTTAGGTGCCCACATGTAAGGGATGATGCTTTAGATTTGTCACATACATTCCTGCTCATGTAATCTTATAGTTGCTGCTATTATTGTGTTCGCGTGATTGAAGCTTCAGGTTTATTGCCGCTGTTACAATATAAACATGGCCACTCCGTTAGCTATTTTCACCAGGGTCGAATACGAGCAGTGATCCGATTTCTCTGGTTCGAATTCATTGGAGACTTTTAACACAATACGGCGATAGTGCACTACTACATAGAAGTGCGCATGCGTGGATTCAGAAGTTTGAAAGTGTCGTGACGTACGAAGGAGCAGGGCGCCTGTCAACATTCATCAGTTACGTGAAGATTCAGCAGAGAAATGGTAATGGCAAACAGACGGGTTATCATCGATGAGGTAGAATGTTCTCTGCGGATTCGGATCACTACGCTTTGATTCTCATTCATAGTCACTGCTAGCGGAGCGGCCATGTTTAGACTTTACCAACAACAAGAAAAATGTTGCGATAAAGGTCAGACTTCGGTCACGTGATCACAAAAGTACCCACTATAATCACACATGTTCGGAAGTCAGGGTGACGCACCTAAAGATAGTATGGCGAAAGTCCTAATAATTCTTGACTTACTTTCGTAGAATACACGCTTTGGAAATCATGTCTTTTTCGATTCATGGCTGAATAGGCTTTCTTTCTGCGGTAGACTGGACGCCAACCAAGGCTAATGCAAGTAATCTGTTCTGCTATTCAACGTACTCTGAGGTAAAATAGAATGTTTCACACCATTCCTAAGTGTATTTGCGCGTAATTGAATGTAACAAACCCGACTGGAATTAGAACTCCGTTCCTTGATTTTGCATTCCGAGTCGGCATGCATGACACCAGCCGTATATCCATTGAATATTATTATATGCAAATCTATGAATCATAGAAATTAAAACACGTGCAAATCAAACAGACATTGAATGGCAAATGAATGACTCAAAATTATTTTTATATTGTTCACATTCAAGGCAGCACGAATACATACATTTCCCTCGAAGCAGTTTCGAAACACTTTGACATTATTCGAAGGAAAATATTCGTTTCAAATTTATTGAAATTACATTTTGCTTCTTTGACAGACAAATGGTTTTGTTTTGCTTCTTGTATTTCTTTTAGCACTTCAGCAATTTTCGTAAAAGCTTGTTATTGCTCCATTGTTTATTCGTGAAAGACTGGAAATATTAAAACGTCACTCAAGAATAACTGAGCTCTCTCACCCTCTCTTTCAAAGATTGACATTTTTCTATCTCTTTCAGTTTTCTCTCTCTTTCAGTTTTTGTTTCCTCTTCCTATCCCTCTCTCCTTTTTTTCTTTCTCCCTCTCTCTCTCTATCTATCAGCTTTAATTCTAAGCTTAAAGGATTATGTGGCACGATGAAATATATGTGAACCATTCCCTGAGAATTCACTCAAATATTAGTACTAATAATATAAAAATAAAAGAAATTTGCTCTCCATAGGAAGATGGTATAGATACGGATATATAATCTGACTTTAGTTTAGTGTGACACAAGGCTAGCAGTGTGGAGAACCCAGAGACTATAGAAACCACTACATGTGTTATAACGTACAGGAGTATCAAGTAAAGCATTATTTGCATCAAGGAACAATAGAAACTATCTTACACTATTTCTATCTGTCTACTTCTGTCTCTACCTTTCCTTCTATTTATCTGTCTCTCTACACACACACATATATATATATATATATATATATATATATATATATATATATATATATATTCAGTTGTATGGTTATAAGTTTGTAACATAATCACATGTATTAATATGAGTTTGTTAACATATTCACTTGTATGGATATAGGTTTGAATATGTTAACTCTGAAGTTAGCATCACTCAGCGAAATGACAAACCCTCTCTCCCCACCCATATATATATATATATATATATATATATATATATATATATATATATATATATATATATATGCCCTGAAAAAAGTATTATATATTTTCAGATCTTCGGGTACAACAATGAATTTGTAAATAATGACTATTTCTGCTGATGATGCAAGAATCTTCGTTAAGACGAATCGAGTTCTCCGGTGTGTTTTTCTAAAAATAAATACGTCTAAATTCACATTCATCTCTGACGTGCCAAATTCACCTTCATTCCTGACGCGCCAATGGCTTAGGGGTAATATTTCTGACTGATGCCAAATCAATCGGGTTTCGCACTTGGCTTGAGGCATTCGGATGCCTAGCAGCACTGATGAGCTGTGAAACAGCGAAACAGCCGTTGATGTCAATATATATATATATATATATATATATATATATATATATATATATATATATATATGGTGAGAGAGGAGGACAGTGAGAAAGTGGGATAGAGAGAAGAGTTAGAAATGTATCTACCTAATTGCAATGTCTCGAGAATCTATTGTGAGATTTCGGTTTAGCGTCTCAGTTAATGATTTGTGAATCAATAATCCTTTAGCAATCAAACGCCACTAACCGGCCGTAGGATTCAAACTACCCGAGGGAGAAGCTCAACAATGTTTCGTGAAGTCTTCGGGGACATAATATCGCATGATCCAAATCTATTAATGTCCGTATAATCTGGATTTGGATTCTTACGAATTTCTTTCTATTCCGAATCTTCAAATCGACATTGAGTACGTGGGTGAGATTAATGATTCAGTGGTCCGGAATGAGGTCCATGTTTTTTTCTATGTGCACTTTCCCCTCGCGATATAGGCGATCATGGTTCTCCACTGACTTTTGTAGCTCTTAATATATGAATTTCCTTTTTATGTTCCATATCTAAGTTCTAATTTGGTCTAGTATAAGGTCAAGAGAGAAAATAAAACAGTGAGGCTGGAATTCACTACAATAGTAATGCGTTGTGTTCATAATTAAATAAATCGTCAAAAATAATTTGTAATAAAGTAATTATAGCAATTAAATTATCATAAATTCACTCATTCTAAACCAAGGAAAATCGACCCCACTTTTCTCCTGTACACACTCAAACACGTGACATCCTTACTATCCGACACGCAGTTCACACAAACAGGTCGTTACCACGTATTTATAATGAAAGCGGAGTCCTTAGATATACATGGTTAATAGTTTATGCAGACCAACAAATTTACAATAAAAGTGGATTTTAAATTTATTTAGACACAGGCACAAAAAAGAAAGAGAGAGAGATAGAGAGAGAAAAATGAAATGGATTAAATTCAACATATTTTCTAATCTATCGAGATTATTGCAATTATGTTTTTTTGCATTCTCTCAATAATAATATTAATAATAATATATATATATATATATATATATATATATATATATATATATATATATATATATACTGGTTTGGAGTGAACTATTATCGGCTCGACTCGATTCGTCCCTCTCTCTTGAGAGGCGTAGTATACATAGTGTTAGGAAGAGTTCATTCTGTCGTTATAGGTAAGGACCCATGACAATAGCATTTGTTATAGAATATTAAGACAAAAACATATTAAAAAATCTCTACACAAGAGCAATCGTGTTTCAACACTACAAATGTGTCTCATTGGGCGATATTAAATTACTGGTGAGTGAACTATTAATATGATTTCAAAAGCAGAATACTTTTCGACTCAAAAACGGGTATCGACTAACAATTAAGTTGAAGTCTGTCTATATTTCTGAGATGAGGTATTATGTACATTATTTACATTATTCGGACTAATGTCCTCATCTTTGTCACCATATTTATCACATTGTTTCGGCCTTTGTACGCTCCGGCCTTCTTCAGGTTTATTTCGCTCACTGGGGTTGATTGTTCTAGTTCCATGTGCCATGGGTGTCAGTTATCATTTATCTCCTGCTAATTTCCCTCTGAAAGTTCTCCACTACCTTAACCGGGTATTGAACTCACACGCTTTGGATACTGTCAGTGGATCTAACCAACGCCTTTATCCACTGTGCCATGTGTCCTTGAGGTATGAATTTCTGGGTATTATAAACCTAATGTCTTCAGCAGCCATTTTTACCAGTGCTCATATTGCAATTTTGCTGTTATCATGCATGTTTTTACCAGAGCTCATATTGCAACTTTGTTGTTATCATTGCTTTTCTCTGGCACTCATTATTACTGGTTCCCATATTGTATTTATTTCTATGCTTAGTCGGCTGAGGAGATTTTTGTGGCCTAGCATATGTGCTGATTCCTTAAGTTTACGAATTTTCTAATGGTGTTCCTTGTCTATGATCTCAACCTGATCCCACAGGGGGCGGTGATCTCCCTTCTCCCTCCATATGTGGTCAGCCACGCCTGATTTTTCTACTTCCCCTCATGTTACAGCTTTCTGGTGTTCTTGAAGCCTTACCTTGAGGGTGCGGCCTATCTATCCTTTATATTCCTTTTCGCAGCTGCATGGGATAACGTACATACAGTCTTTAATCATGTTCTCCTCTATGGGGGATCTTACTCGGGAGAGATATCTGCGAAGTGTCGTCAAGCTTTTGAAGGTTGTCCTGATGTTATATTGAACCGCAGATACTTTGTATTTTCTCTGACAACCCCTTCACATAAGGCAGGCAGACTGTTTTCTGAGTGTTGTTGTCCTCCTCTTGTACCCGCCTATCCCAGTTTTTGGGGGGCTGCTGCCATGTACCCAGGGGAGTTGTTACGTTGTAGGGTACTACTTATACTGAACAATTCTTTATCTAACATCTCTGGGTCGCCACTTATGACTTTTGATCGGTGTTGTAAGCAAAGGCGTTGGTTAGATCCAGTGACAGGACCCAAAGATTGTGAGTTCAATACCCGGTTAAGGCAGTGGAGAACTTTCAGAGGGGAATTAGCAGGAGATAACTGATAAGTGACATCCATCAAACATGGCACGTGGAACTAGAACAGTCTACCCCAGTGAGCGAAATAAAGGGTTCAGTTCGACATTCCAACCACCTGAAGAAGGCCGGAGCGTACAACGGCCGAAACATAAAAAAGCCTTTATATATAAAGACATTTTTATGTTTATACGTTCTTTTTATCGATATAATTATTTAAGTAAATGCTCTGTTTAAAATAAATGTTTGGCCTGAATATTCGAGACATTTTCATAGAAAATGTGCGTCCTCCGACAGGAATCGAACCTGTATCCTATACAGAATCGTCATATAGCATGATGTGCTTTGCCGATTGAGACACGGAGGATCGTTTCGGTTAGCAAGGTCAATATTACTGCTTCTAAATTACAATTCTCTGGTACTTTCATATCTGCTCGATGCGTATCCAAATGTAAACAAATGACGTCACACATTATGAAATGGCCAAAATCAAACAATTATTTTAAGACATGCCTGAAAATAATTTTCGGAATGTTTCCATTTCATAATATATATATATATATATATATATATATATATATATATATATATATATATATATATATATATATATATATATATATATATGTATCAAAAAACAGTATTGGGAAATTTTATCACAGAGGGGAAAAGTTTACTTGTGACGCGGGCTAATATAAGAAATTAGGACCTGAAAATTGCGTGTTACCAGTGATGAATATATATATATATATATATATATATATATATATATATATATATATATATATATATATATATATATATATATCATGTCCGGCGTGCAATATTAGCAGTAGCGCACAAAAGCCATAAGCCCCAAAACAATAGCCAAATATTACAAATATATATATTTGTTCTAAGAAAGAATGTAAATGAATGTAAATATTCCTTTATATAAAAGTTGGAAACGGAAATGTGTCTCAGATTTTCGCTTAGTTGTTCTGATTTTGATGTGAACGAAATCTTTTTGAGAGCAAAAGGTTTTCCGTCTGTGAATTTGACTTTCGTCTGCCACGGAGAGAACAAGAATATCACTTCACTATCTGTTGTAGAAATCAACGTTAAAACAGGATTTCATTTTTATTTCCTTTAATCAAGGAAATCATTGTGAGTTTGTGAGAAAAACAAAATGTGAATGCTTTATTTTCATAATTCTTTTTTCTAAAAAGGCGCATTAATAAGAAGAGGCTTATATTCATTTAATAGTAAATGTTTGTTTCGTTTCATTTGACATTAATAATTTTAGTTCATTGCATACAGTTAAATGGATCTGATCTTGCGGTTCAGATTTGCGTTTAGCCCTGGTTCAAGTTTTGTGTTTGCTTAAACATGTTTTCGGTTTGGTTTAACTAAGGTATTGGAATTACCTTAGGGCATGAATCTGTTTAGGGTTAACTTTTGGGTTAGGTTAGGGCTAGTGTTTGCTCTGATTTAGATCTTGTTATATCTTATGTTTAGGTATTAAATTTACTTAGATTTAAAACTTAGGTTAGCTTATGTTTATGCTTTGGTTTTTCTTTGAGTTGGGTCTTGGGATATTTACGACTAAATTTGCTTCAGTTTTAGACTTGGATTAACTTATGTTTAGTGTTTATGGTTGCCTTGTTTCAGGTCTTGATTTTGCATGGATTTAAGACTTGGGTCAACATATGTTTAGGGCTAAGGGTTATGCATTGATTTAGGTTTTCGAATATCTGATATTTAGGGCTTAAATTTGAATCGGTTATCTTATTGTTATGGCTTGGATTTGCATAGGTTTAAGGAGGAGATTTGTATTTGCTTTGATTTTGGTCTTAGGATATATTATATTTAAGGACTGAATTTGTTTAGGTTTAAGACTTGCTTTAACCTATCCTTAGGGTTTGGGCTTGCTGTGACTAGACCATAGGATATTTTAGTGCTTGAGTTCACTTAGGTTTAAGATTTGGGTTAGGTAATGTTTACGGCTTGGGTTTGCCTTTGAATTAGGTTTTGGGATATCTTATACTTAAGGCTTCAATTTGCTTAGGCTTAAGACTTGAGTCAGCTTATACTTAGGGTTTTCGCATGTTCTGGCTTTGGTCATATATTAAAGGCTTGAATTTGCTTAGGTTTAAAACGGGTTATCTAATATTTACGGCTTCAACTTGCGTAGTGTTAAAAAAAACGTTTCAGTTTATCTTCAGGGATTCGTCTTGCTTTGATTAAGGTCTTGACTTAGCTTATATTGAGCGTTTGGTTTAGCATAGCATAGGGTTAGCGTTTCGATCTTAGTTTCCTTTGGTTTGGGACCTGTTTTTTTTTTTTTTTTTTTTTTAGAGTAGGCCTTTAGTTTACTGGGCGTAGCGCTTAGATTATCCGAAGGAAGGCTTTAGTTTGCTTATAGTTGGGATAATGATTATTATATTGGTATTACTCATGTTAATTTTGTGATAGGGATTAGATTTGCTTAGGGTTAGAGCCTGGGTGATTAAATGAGTAATGCTTGAGATTGGTTTTGTTTTCTTATTTTCAAATGGAATGTTTAATTAAAACCAAATTCAAATTCAAGAATTTTAATCTGGCATCTTATTTAGATTGAGTGGCAATCACAGGTTAAATTATTTCGATTAAATTTAAGTGAATAAATCGACCAAACAGGCATTTTAAATTCTTTCAATAAAAGAAGAGATGCGATGCATTTTAATAAACGAAAATATATTCTCTAAGAGGAAAATCCTAATTTGTTTATGTTGCAAATATTCCCAAACTAAAGAAAATTCTGCAAGTAAAGTAAGAAAAAAGACTTTATCATTTTATCCAAGTCAAATATTTTTGACTGTTCAAAAAATGGGATTTTTTTTTGTAGCTTTCTCTTATGAACTGGGAAGCAGAATAAATGTTTTAAAAGATTTAAATAAATTTAATTTGTAATTTATTTTCAGATAAGAAATACAATCTCTAAATTGGATTTTAACTTTTATTCGCTGACATTTCGCTATTCATAAAAAATAGCAAAAACCAAAATATATTTAAACGGAATTACTTCAATAAAGATTCTAAATTACATTTTCATCTGGAGGTTATTTGTTATTTAGTATTTTAAGGTAGCGTCTGCAGAATGATTAGAATTTATATTAAATACATATATATATATATAAGAAAATGGACTTTTTCATACAAGTTCTTTTTCGCAAAGAAATTTATCCTTTTTCACTAAATACATTTTCTAAGTATAACTAAACTATAAATCTATTAAGTAAAACAAATCGATTTTTGACGAACAGTATTGTAAAATGATGATTACAGAAAATAAATTTTATGTCTGTTACAAATGCTTGTAAAAATTTTGATATCGTTTACTTCATCTCCTTCCATTGCTTTGATCTAAATGCTGAGGTAGTTACTAGTCGAAAGAAGAAAATAGATATGTAATTATAAAAGTTATTAACAAAACAATCTCTTAATTATTGAAATCGCACGAAATAAATAAACAACCAGTGATATTTTGATAAATCTTATTTTGAAAGATAAATATAAAAATTGGTTACCAGCATTAAGCAATAATGTTGACTGAGAATGAGCGTCAGAGAATGCACAAAAGGAAAGAATACATATATATATATATATATATATATATATATATATATATATATATATATAAAAAGAAATATAGCCTTAAGATGTGCTATATTTATGGGATAAAGTGCTCAATATCAGTGATAGAGCGTGTATAAATATAAAAGTGAACATATATATATATATATATATATATATATATATATATATATCGTCCATATATATATTTTTATGTGTGTGCGTGTGTGTGTGTGTATGTGTGTGTGTGTGTATGCACACAAAAGGATGCGATGGATAAATAGTCATCTAAATTACGTAAAATAAAAATAACACTGACATCCCACTTTAACACATATATTTACCAAAATTACACAAAAATACCTTGAAATACTAAGGTGGAAATTTCTTCAATAAAATAGCCAATGGTTTCAACCACAGACTCCAGACGACTTTGGACTCTCCTGCCTCTCTTCTGGACAGTCTCCTTGTTTAAGATGATACTCCAGAGACGGATATGCAATGTGATTGGCACTGATCTGGCATCTCATTTACAGTCGCTCTCTCACAGACGTGCCTTTGCCTCCCTCTGTCTTTCTTACAAATCTTTTCACGGTAACTGCTCCGACGAGCTAATTTCGCTGGTTCGCAGGCTGTATGAATTTAAACGCGCCACTAATTTGGCATCTCAGTCTTAACCTTTTACTGTGGAAACGGTTAAATATAGCCGTCTCTTCTAGTCCAATAGCTTCATGTCTGGCACCTCCCGTTTGTGGAATTCCCTTCTTATATACTTGTTTTCCTGATAGCTATAACCTCCAAATATTCAAATGCAATATCAATCGACATCTCCAGATGATCTATTCCCTGTCCTTCCCTTAATCTTTCCCTCAATCATCTCTCTTTACTCTTGCTGCCACTCTCTGTAACCCCTTCCGTGCTAGTGACACTCACGTCTTCCTTGCTTCAAAAAATGAATATATGTATGCGCAGGGTGCGATAGATAATTTGTCGTCTAAATAACACAAAAATTAAAATAACACTGGCATCTCATTTTAATAGATATGCTTACCAAAATTACACAAAATTATCTCGAAATACTAAGGAGTCAATTTATTCAATAAAATCACTATTGTCTTCCAGATAATTTCGGAATCTGCTGCAACTCTTCTGGACGGTCTTCTTCTTGAAGTTTGTGAATGTTTTCCTTCAGTTCAACTTTGGTGTTTCAACACCCCATACATAATCATCAAAGGGGTTGCATTCTGGAGGTGGGGGTAGGTGGCCAGGTGTAAGGGGTGATGTGTTCGCAGAAATTGTCTGAGAGACATGACTGGGTTCTCCTGCTTGTGTGGCACGGCGCAGAGTCCTGATGCCTGATGTTTAATCTTCCAGACGCCACCATCTTGACGCAAGGCAGAACTACTTCATCAAGGCACTTTATGTAGGCCTCTTTTTGGGACTTATAAATTTAATGTCTCAGTAACATTTTTTACCAGAGCTCATATAAGTCCCAACAATTCATACACTGATATCCTCTAGTCTAGTGGATAAACGCGTTGATTTCAGTTTGAAATTCCAATCACCTGAAGAAGACCGGGTGAAAAGCTGAAACCTTGTGACTATGGCAATGGAAATGAGGATAAAAGTCCGAATAATGTAAGTAATCGCAATGACTCTTCTCAGAGAGATAGACATATTTTGAAGAGAACAATAAATTCGATAATTTTAAAACTAGAAATTATTCAAACTTTTCCAATTGTCTTCTGGGTAGTGTTAATTTTTACCATAAAGAACTCACCATATGCAATGGCCATATTCAATATAGTTCTATATGTTATTTTTATGTATTTTTCGAGTCCATACCAAGCAAGGTAGTACAGCCACTAAGGCACAAAGCGCTACAGGTGTGGAAGAAGAAGAAGGAGTCTTCAACGGTCGAAAAGTCGTGACTATGACGATAAAGATGAGGACAACAGTCCGAACAATGTAAATTATTGCAATGCCTCATCTCAGTAATATAGAAAAATTCCTTAGCCTTTACAACTAGTGATGTATGTTTTTTCCTCTAGTATAATTTTGGGGGAAAGAAATGCATCTTTTATATTTGCTATAAAAATGACAGGGAACAATAGCCTAAGGACATACTGGACAATGATGACATGTCAAGCTCACTTTGTGGCTTGACAATCCGTTTCTAGCAAAAGATAAACTCACCTCTCTCCCTGTTGGAATGTTAAAACCTGTATAGATACGTGTTTTCGGCTGTTAAAAAGAGATAGAGAAAATCGATACATGTACGGACTCTCAAATAAATAGCAGCCATATTGTTACTGCAACCATGTTGTCTTGATGTCAGTATTTTTTTTAATCCACTAAATGTATATGCTGCTTTCCTGAATAAAGTCTCACACGGACTCAGCGTTAATATAAATGCAACAATACCCTGGCCGTATCTGCTGCAGTCGGAACAACCCTAGTTTATTCACAAGCTTAAAATCCAAACAAAAATCGATGTACGTATTTATCAACAGTTACATAACCAGAAATATTGTGCAGCAATAATCCTAAAACACCAATTATTTTGCCAATTTTAAAAGCAGAATATCAAGAACTATCAGAAATGCCAATCATAATCACAAAAAACCAAGGAGAAAGGATTTTAAAAAATCGCTTCAAGCTCAGATATTGTATTTAACAGGAAATTCCGCTCAAATTACAATTATCAGACCTTCATGTTTAACGCATGCGTAAAGGCGAACATTGCAACAATAGCAAGGTAAAAAATATAGATATTACTACAACCTGCCAGAAAAAAAGTAATGACATTATTGATGCATTGATCCGCAAAAAGCTGCCAATATTTCCATTTTCTATAAATAAAATTACCAAAAAGAAATAAATTATAAACTTATAAAACAAAACAAATAAGATTTAGATTAAATTGCCATAAACAACATTTTAATGTAAAGATATCAAAAATTAAATTGAATATCTGTTATAAATGCTAATAAGTGTTCCCTTCCATCGCTTTGATCTAAACGCTGAAGTAGTTGCCACTTTAAAGAAGAAAATAGTTTTATTTTCATAACTAAGCTGTTTTACACATACACAGCCTAGAATGATAGTGTATGCCAACAATTTCATTTAAATATAACAAAATAAATTTCGATGTTGCCGCAATTGCCATAGAAAACACATGAAATTATTGATATATTGATCTGCAGAATAAACAATATACATTCATTTATGAGCCGTATCCTTTCTAAACGTGAGCGACCGATCGCTCTCCAAACCTTCCAATGATATGTATCTCCAAGTAATAATTCTCCCCGAGCTATCACTCTCCGTCCATATTGTGTCGCCGATTTGCACAAGCGCGTCAGGTAGAATTATTCGCAGTTTCTGTCTAGTCTTTGAGTGGCAAATTCTCCAAGTCCTCTTTTTTAATTATGTTCCAAAGACAAATGTCCTTTTCGCACCGATTTCCCTTAAAGCTTCCTCGTTTCTCACATGTTCTGTCCATAGTATTCTTATCATGCGTCTGCAGGACATTATCTCCGATGCCTCAAGTCTCGTTTTC
Organism: Acanthosepion pharaonis; assembly: GCA_903632075.3. NCBI lineage: Eukaryota > Metazoa > Mollusca > Cephalopoda > Sepiida > Sepiidae > Acanthosepion > Acanthosepion pharaonis. The sequence continues at coordinate 465,317 of CAHIKZ030005468.1, read as the reverse complement.
AACTGTGAGGAAACAGGCTAGCACTCACTGATCGATAAGAGAACTGATATTTCACAGCCGTTCAGCAGACATTTCTTTTTTACACTCTTACATCCTTATTACCATATTCACGAAGTTTCGAGTGTTGTACGCTCCGGTCTTCTTCAGGTTATATTTGTTGGAATTTTCGAATCGAACTCTCGTGGGCATGTCGATAAGGATGAGAACAACAGTCCGTAGTCACAATACTTCATCTTATATATATATATATATATATATATATATATATATATATATATATATATATATATATATAGGGTGTCTATAAAGTTCGTGTGAACTTTAAAAGATTTATAACTTTATTTGTATTTTCAATAGAAATAATTTGTAAAAAGGATTAGAAAGAAGTAAATCTATATTTTTTAATGTTTTGTCAAAATTTTATTTGAATTTCCATATGTCCTCCATCATTAGCAATAAAAGGGTAATAGGATTTTGCAATTCACGGAAAACCTTTGCCAACTGATTTACAGTACTGCTTGAAATCACATTAGTTATTTTTGCTATACTTAAAACGAGGTACATTAAACTTTATAACATTTTTTACAGATTATTTCTATCACAAATACAAATAAAGTGCACACGAACTTAATGGACAGCATGTATATATATATATATATATATATATATATATATATATATATATATGTGTGTGTGTGTGTGTGTGTGTATATATATATATATGTGTGTGTGTAAGTATTAATAAATACAAAGATACCTACGTTTGTAGTGCAACTTAAAATTTCATCGTTTCCAAAGTAGTCTGGCACATATAGCAAATGAGCCACTTATTACAGGTTTTTTTTTAATACTGGGTTTCACGGGAGGAACATTAAATTATACGCAGATTCAAAGCTCATATTTAATATAAACCCGATATATTATTGGAGTGTAAATTCAAAATATACACTGTATGATGGAGGGTGATATTGAGAAAAACAAAACAAAAAAATAAAAAAAAAAGAATAATGCAATCTTAAATTTTATATGTCACATGTTTTCTTCCGATAGGAAAAAAGATTTAAGATTTAAGTTAAAAAATTTATAAAGTGTAAGGAGCAAGCTATATAAATAAAAAGGAGGAGGGCGGTTCATTTGACTGTATATTTTTTATAAATAATCTTCTATGATTGAAGGGATCAACATTGTAGAGTATCACATTATGAATTGGACAAAGTCCGACAATTATTTTAAGACATTTTTATGTTTATACATTCTTTTTATAGATATAAATATTTAAGTAAATGCTCTGTTTATAATAAACAGTATTAAACATTTACCGTCCTGAGAAATTTTAAAATATTTGTCGAACTTTGTCCATTTCATTATGTGTGACGTCATTTGTTTACATTTGATACGCCATGAACAGACATGAATGTACGTGAGAGATCCATGGAAGATTGAAGTTTAAAAACAGTCAAATCGACCTTGCTAAAAGATCGATCCTCTGTGGCCGAAGCGGTTAAGGCAAGTTAGGATATATAAAGGTTCCGTATAGGATACAGGTTCGATTCCTATGAAAATTTCTCGGACGGTAAATGTTGAATACTGTTTATTATAAAGAGAGCATTTACTTAAATATTTGTGTCTATAAAAAGAAGGTATAAACATAAATCTGTACAGTATAAAAAGCTAACGTTTAATAATATTAGGATATAAGTTAAAAAAGAAATAAAAAGTGTAGACAGACAGAGAAGGTAAAAGTTGAGAAAAATTTTAAAACATAAAAATTTAAAGAAAAGAGGAACGCCGTCTAACACGGATGTTTGTGTTTGTGTGTGCGCATGCGCGCCCCTTCACGCGTTTTTCTGTTATATTCGTTTTTATCGAGACGTCATTTGTTTTTGAGAGTGAGAGTAGAGCGGTTTCCCGTTGCTTTCTTCACAGTGATTTTCTACTCTTCGAGATTTTACATCTACTCTTCTATGCTCTACTGGGTTTTCCGTTATTTGATATTTCATTTTTTTCCAGTGTTGCTAACAACCCTTCTAGCGCCATAAATGAAGGGGTCATAAAGAAGCTGCCTTCTGACCATCCAACAAAAAACTTGTACTAATTCATTGTAAGGTTTAGTTGACATAAAATTTTAACTATTATTTTGTATTCATAAATTTAAGAGCAGAATACTTCCTTATCTTATCGAGCGAGGAAACAGTGAGAAGGAAAGAAAAAAAACGACTATTCATTTTAATCAAATCAAGAACTTCACCTGGCAATAATAGAAACAACAAGTTATTAAAAACTACTCAGACTTTAATGATATCTTTTTAAAATTAAAAACTTACCCTAGGGCGATGAGTTGGCAAAAGACAAAACACTTTTAGTTTATTTTATTTTCGGGGAATAATTTTAGAACTTGTCGTTGAAATCGAAACTTAAAATTTAAAATCTCCGAAAGGTATTGGTCAATAATATTATGCATTATTTTAACCGTGACACGAATTTATTCCAATGGAAATTTTCTTTTTAAAACAAAATGAGAATTTGCATCAAAGAAAGAGATTTAGTCCTCAAAATTTGCAACGGAATACAGAATATGCATTAGTTGACCGAAGATGTTAGACTTTGAAATTCGGAAAAAATAGACCATCGACACATTTCGAAATTTTGTTTAATTCGGAATTTTAAATTCGAAGTAGTCTGATATGTGATCTTTAATCGAAATTCAGATCCGTTTAAAATTTGAAGTTAGATTCTCATGCGCTTCTACTAATCCCTAATGGGCAGACGTCTATTGTTAAATGATTTTCGAATATTTTCCAATAAGTGCTTACGATTTATGAAATGGACAAAGTCCGACAATTTTTTTAAGACATTTTTATGTTTATACATTCTTTTTATAGATACAAACATTTACCGGCCTGAATATCCGAGAAATTTTCATAGAAAATATTCGTCCTCCGACAGGAATCGAACTTGTATCCTATACGGAACCGTCATATAGCCTGACGTGCCCTAACCGATTGGGCCACAGAGGATCGTTCTGTTAGCAAGGTCGACTTTACTGCTTTTTTGTTTACATTTGGATACGCATTTTATGAAAATTTCTCGGACATTCGGGACGGTAAATGTTGTTAATACTGTTTATTATAAAACAGAGCATTTATTTAAATATTTATATCTATAAATAGAACGTATATACATAAAAAATGTCTTAAAATACATTATAATAAATCACAGATCATATTTTAAGGCAGAATAGGAAAAGCAAAAAATCGAGAGAGCGCTGCGTAACTTAGAATGTATAATATCCATATTAGCTGAAGGACTAAATCTATGGACCTAGCATCAGTTCCATGTATTGGTAGTGGTAATAATAGCCGTTCTCTTATAAGGAACCATTTGGCGTTCACGCGCCGGTTAACCAGTGTGAATTTCGGTTCAAATTTATAAAATCGATCTATTAAAACAATCTTTCAGGAAAAATGGTTTCTAAATTCCATTATGTGTCTTCCAGAAGTGATGGAGTCTTTCTTTCTATTTAAAGTAGTATTGAATGTCATCATTTTCTCATCGAGTCAAATGTGATATTTATTTTTATTGTTCCTGCTTCTTTTTTTAAATTTGTTTCTGTTATTTGATAAAACTTTTTTGTGATTCTGTAGCGCCAGTCCACGCAATTCAAAGAAGTATTGCCCTCATTAAGACCTACAGTATTCATTCACTCGAATCAATTTTTAATTATTGGTTTGAGAAACAGATTGTATACAGCTGAGAGTTTAGATATTTCTGAATGTGTTTCATGCCATGCATGACATCCATTTGAAATTATCCAGTTAAAAAAAAAACATTAGTATATCAAACCTTTTTCAACTAATAAAAATAGAAAACCTTTATTTAATAAAATCATGTTCAATAACGGGGAGAAAAGCGAGTGCATACCCTAGGCAAATGTTTCTTATTCTTATAGACCACTGGTTCTTTTCTTTCTCCGGCGCCTCCCACATATTTTCAAGGAATTTTACCCCAAATATTAAAATTGCACTGATAACTGGCTTTTATTTATTAAGGTTAGCTGATATTTGCACACGGATATAAATATGGGACATCCTGTGAGGATCAAACTCACTACACATCGTAATGGTTAACCAGATTAGTCTCGCTAACCTTAATCTTAATCCTACACTGAGTTGCCTACGGTCGGTAGGTTTATATTGTCCTTAGTATGATTATAAATTACTTACCCTGATCGGGTGATTAAAGCTTTTGGGGAGCGTGGAACACCCACTTGATTGCTAGTCTGGTATACCGATAAACTACAACGGGCAGCAAGGCCTCTGACCCGGCCTTTGAGGAGCGAGGAAGCACCTCTTAAATTCTGTTAGACGCGGGGTCCCAGCTATGCACAAATAGTGCCCAATCCCCACAAAAAAATCAACAGCACATATTTATCATAAAATGAGCAGCAGCAATATTTCTAGCAAAATGACAATCAATGCAATACAAAAAATACATTTTGATAGCATAATTACCAACAGTACATTTAATGATCTACAAAATATATATCTAAAAATCTCTTTACTCTAAAAGCATAAACTTATGGACAAAATATCTGTAGTTGAAAGCATAATATGAATTACATTATATAAATGATATAAATTATACATAAATTATACATGAATTACATAAATTATACATACTTATTATATAATATAGATTATATATATATATATATATATATATATACTATATATTACATATATATTAGTATATAAATTATACATAAATTGCTTAGTTGTATATAATATAAATTACATAAATTACATTATATAAATGACATAAATTATACATAAATTTTAATGAATTACATAAATTATAGATAATTATTATATTTATTATATATCTATTAGTATATTAATTATACATGAATTATACATAAATTACATAAATTATACATAATATAAATTACATAAATTACATTATATAAATTACATAATATAAAATTACATACAAAATATTTAGATTTCGGCATTAAATAACCTATAGAGATGTTGATATGCCGATAAACAAAATCAACCAATCAACAAGGTGTACGCCGATCTGAGTAACCGTTATGTCATTTCCAAGATAACACTTTATTTAATTGTCGGGGCTATTTTGTTTCCAATTCCTTATCCATGTCACGGGATATCTAGTCATGTTCTTTTTTTTTTTTTAGTAATGCTCGATCTGATTCCTCTTTGTTTGAATCTGTATTTGGCCAAGGGATTGAACTCACCATTACTCTACTAAGAAATGAATGAAACAACTTCTATCCACTTGGCTATAAGTAATCCTGTTAATAAAGACTCCGCAGAAGTAACATGGTGTTCCACAGAAGTAATGTGGTCATCTGAACATTTGTCACATTAATAGCGAAAAGATGACGGCTGTAAGGTTACATTAATGGAAAAAAGGTTCAGTCAGGCAGTTGTGTGTCACGCGTGATACACGCGTAGGCAATTATGAAACTTTCGAACCATGACTGACGAGGAAGACCTTTTCCCACAGTAGGTTGCCATTTCTTTCTGCGGTTGACCAGTTGCCAAGGCTATAGAAACTGGTCTGTCCTGCTATTTATCTATAGCTAGGGAGAGAAGAATAGGGTATTAGCACGTTAGTAAATGGAATGGATATGGCAGCTATAACTCATTTATGGTCGATCCTGATTGTAGTTGTAATGTAGCTGAAATAAAATTCATAAATGAATTTTTGATGGTTTTTTGAATCTTAAACTATAGTTTCCGACTGTTATTTTTTAGTGGCAGTGTATTTGGCTCAGACCTTCTCAGGCTGACCTTAAGGTCAGATGGTAGACAAAACAGAGGAAGTCGTTTGTGATTGATTAAAACTATCATGGGAATGTTAGAAAGATAGAAAGTGATTTCAGGGAGTTAATTTTTTATACGACATACACAGTAGATGTGGCTATTTCGTGTCTCGAGGAACTTGGTCCCCAGTGGCGGGGGTGGCGATAGAGCGAACCGACTGGTTAGTTGACGTGCTTAATAAAATAGATAAATATTGTTTCAGCTTATTATTTTTTTAATGGCAGTGTATTTGGCTTAGACCCTCTGAGGCTGACCTTGGGGTCAGCTGGTAGACAAAATAGGGATCTCGATGGTGATTCGCTTAGCCGAAGGTGGGAATGTTCAATTTAAAAAGTGTTTTCGAGGAGTTAATTTTTTACACGTCGAAGAGATCAGACGTGGTTATTTCGTTTCCCGGGGAATTTGCTCCCTAGTGGGGGTGATAGAGCGACTCCACTGGCTAGTTAAAAATGTACACGTCGACATGTTTAATAAAGTAATATGTCAAAAATTTCTTTGTTGAAGTTCTCATTTTAATTCCAAACGAAAAACATTTCAACACCCGACCGGATATAGACGAACGAGAAGGAAGAATGCAGCTTTATTGCAGAATCGACCCCTTCAACCAAAAGAAACCCCTAAAACTAGAGGGGCTATAAAATATAGATTACTGAAAAGATAAAATATTTATTCATAGAAATATTACGAGTACTGCAATTTAGATGTTAACTCTTTGAGCCTCGACCACCGTTTTACCAGTGGTAGAAAAAATGACGTAATTCCTAACCACGATTGAAGATTGGTAGAAAAAATGATGTAATTCCTAACCACGATTGAAGAGTGGTAGAAAAAATGACGTAATTCCTAACCACGACTGAAGAGTGGTAGAAAAACTGACGTAATTCCTAACCACGATTGAAGATTGGTAGAAAAACTGACGTAATTCCTAACCACGATTGAAGATTGGTAGAAAAACTGACGTAATTCCTAACCACGACTGAAGAGTGGTAGAAAAACTGACGTAATTCCTAACCACGATTGAAGAGTGGTAGAAAAACTGACGTAATTCCTAACCACGGTTGAAGAGTGGTAGAAAAAAATGACGTAATGCCCAACCATCGGTTGAACGGTGGGTAAACACTCGTAATTATTTTTTTTTATATATCTACGGTGAAACATTACATACCAATTATTTGCGAATTTTGGCTCAGGAGCTGAGACAGAAGCGTTAAAATTGTTCATGAACGCAGAGCTCAAAAGGGTTAAAATAGAAAACACTTACGATTGCAACTAAATTTGACCAAGCATCAAAATTAGAATGCGTAGAGAATGTCTATTCACACAAGTTAGTAGACCCCACACAAATATTTAAGGAACGGCGGAATATTTACAATACTGAAAAATACTGGGAGTTAACAACAAATTTAAGATATTTTATAAACAGACTCATCATCATCAAATCTGTTTCGATTTGAGTTCATCAATTAATGTATCACCATCAGTGACATTCTATACTAATTCGAAAATATTTTGCCAGCCTTCTCTGCCCTCTGTGTGTCTGCGGATTCGTTGCAGATCTTGGTTGATTGTAAACTTCTCCAAAGGAAAAGTGGGATCTTTCTGTCTTGTTCTTTGAATGTCTCGGTTAAGTGTTGAGACTATGGTGATTCTTGGATGACCTCTGGACTTTTTGAAGTCAGTCTTTCCATCTTGCTTTCAAAATGAACAAAGACAAATAAGATGGTCCAATTTTTGTCTCTTGTAAGTAACATACGTCTACTTTGTACTTTTCTACGTCCATCGCTAATTGCTATTGTTTCTCGCTCCTGGTCAAGCCCGTACATTGAAAGTGCCAACTGAAAAGCTCATGACGTTGGAAGTTAAATAGTATTTTCTGAATATTGTCCTTCTCAGAATGCAACGTCTTAAATAAGTAGTTACTGCTACGCAGTAACTGGAGCCGCCGTTACCTACTAGGACAAAAATAATTTTAAGCAAAATTTATAGTTTTTCAGTTAAACTTAAAGTCTGTTAATTTTTTTGAGCTTTGAAAAACGTGTCATCTTTCAGAGCGTCATTTAGAAAGCATTGCAGCTCATCATTATCATGAAAACTGTTTCGAATTGATGTTCTCTCATCTCCAGTGACATTCTATACAAATTCGACAATATTTTGACAGCATTCTCTGTCCTCTGCGTGTCTGCAGATTCGTTGCAAATTTCCCTTGATTGTAAACTTCTCTAAAGGAAAAGTGGTATCTTTCTGCCTTGTTCTTTGAATGTCTCGGTTCATCGTTGTGGCTCTGGTGGTTCTTGAATGACCTCTGAACTGAAGTGAATCTTTTCAACGTAAAACTCCCATGGTTTTGTTAGCAGGGGATTCTGTATCCATTAAATATCCTTAAGTAAATAGCTATTTCGTAGCAGTAACTGGAGCAGCCATTACCTACTCCACCAAAAATACTTTTAAGCTAAATTTATATATATTCTTTCAGTTAAATCCGTTAATTTTTTAATCTTTTAATATTTTGCCAGCCTTCTCCAGCCTTCACTAAAGGAAATGTGGGATTTTTTCTGCCTTGTTCTCTGAATGTCTCCGTTCCGCGATTTGACTATGTCGATTCTTGGATGACCTCTGAACTTTTTGAACTCAGTTTTTTCAAAGTAAAACTCTATGGCTTTTTTAGCTGGGCATTCTGGATCTATTCTGTTCCTTTACATTCGTATATTTTTTCTTGAATAGTGAGCTATATTACAGACACACGGTCTGATACTTTCCAACATCGATGTACATTATTCCTCACTTTATTCTTGACAACAAATCCGTTGCCATAACGTTTGCATCCTGTCTATAAACATATCAGGTGTTGTTTGTTTTTGCCGATGTTACTGTTCAGACTAGGTCCAATTTTACATTTTCCTAATATTCTCTTTCTCAGTATGTCTTACGTTTTAAATAAGTAGTTACTGGTACGCAGTAATTGGAGCAGCCATTACCTACTCCACTATTTTATAAGTAGAATGGAATCATGAAAGTTAGATTAAAATTATAACTAGATTACTAATACCGCTGAATAATATTGTCAATTTTTCACACAAAAACGCCAAATGATTGGTAAAATGGCACCTTCCAACGCGTCCATTGTTTCATGTTAGGGTGTCAGCGAACAAGCAACAGAAAGCTGTGGATAACCAAGAACACACATATCTTAGAGCGATTTGACACTGAGAGTGAGTGAGAAAGGTCATCTTTAACAAGGTTTTTCCAATGAATATATAACAGCGTTTGCACAGCTGAATAAATAAGCCAAGTTTATGGTGAGGCGGTTGGGTGCATTGCAGCTGGATGTCAGTTTTTTCTGAACATTGAGGATTTGTTTTGATTATTTGTTTATTTTTTTTTTCACTGGCGCAGATTTCAAAAGTTTTTCTCTATTATTATCGTTTGTTTGATGATGTGCAAAAGGTTACAGATGTTTTTGCAAATACACGGGCGGGCATGTGCCCAGAAGATAATGTCATAAACAGTCGAGACAGGAAAAGAAATTAAGGGGTTTAGTGTACTTTTCATGCTCCTCAGTAATAATTACTTTCTAAAGCTGTACACACACACACACACACACACACACACACATATATATATATATATATATATATATATATATATATATATATATATATATAACGAGAGCAAGCAGAAACGTTGTAAGCACGACCCACTTCCTAAAAGATTGTTTTCTGCTGCTTGGAAAGTCGGTCGGACTTAATTTTTTCAGATTCTTCTGTTGTATATATATATATATATATATATATATATATATAATGAAATGGAGTAAGTCCGACAATTATTTAATATATTTTCTGTTTAAACTTTATTTTTATAGATACACTTTATTTCAGTAAATACTCTTTTTTAATTAAATAGTATCAATTACTTTTAAAGAACTGAATGTTCGAGAAATCGAACCTGTATTCCTATACGGAAATTGTCATTTGATCTGACGTGCTATGCCATTTAGCTGCAGGGAAGCGTCTGGTTAGTAAAGTTTTTAAACACACAATCTTCAATCATTTTTCTCTATCTATCATATCTTTAATATATTTTCTGTTCATACGTTATGTCTACGGACACAATTTATTTAAATATTTTTTCTGTTTTAAATTCAACAGTATTAATTACATTTACAGGTCTGAATGTTGGAAACGTTTAATAGAAAATATGCGTTCTCAGGCCATTTCACACACTCACAACACATACACCCCTCACACACACACACACACACACATATATATATATATATATATATACCCCCACACACACATATATATATATATATATATAAATATATATATATACCCACACACACACACATATATATATATATATATATATATATATATATATATATATATATATATATATATATATATATATATATATATATACTGTCATCCATAGACAGACTGTTTCGCTGTTTGACAGCTCATCAGTGTGGCTAGACATCCGGTTGCCTCCAGCTAGGGTCGAAACCCGACTGAACTGGTGTCAGTCGGAGATTCTAACCATTAAGCCATATATATTGTTCGAAAATGGACGTAACAAACGCGGTCAGAATTCGAACACGTCACTCAGATTTTATTTTCGATTCCGTTAACAGTTACACTACACGCGCGCCAACCAACTAGTGTTTATTCATTTACATTTTATTTTGGGTGTTAGATTTGAAGAAAGCAGTATCTAAAGAATTCATTGGGATAACGTTCTCCGAGCAACCCAAGACTGGGATCAGTCAGTATAGAACATCTCTATAGTAGGCCATCTGAGTTCAAGGTGAAATACTGCATGCAATAACTTCATTGATGGCGGCCATATTTGATTCTGATCATTAGAAACTGCTCCAAGGATAAAACTTTAAAAATTGAATTTTCACAGAAACTGTTCAGATCTTTCATTATTTTATAGAGCTTTACCTATTTCAAACGTACACATAATGAAACAGCTTCTTACTAGCTTGTATGTTCAGATATATATACACATAAATAATGCTATTCTACATTGTTCGTTAGTTATAGGCCATATTGTCTGAAATTGCTGAACGAGGAAATATTAGGATGCAAAAAAAAAGAGATCAATCTCAAGTATTGAATATACATTGGTTTTACTACGAAGACTACTATGAACAGAATGTATTATCTGAAATGAGGTGAAATAATTGAATAAACAGACATATTGATTGCCATTGCTGACGAAGCTGAAGATAATATTAGCACAAATATGTTACTTTATCAGAATAAAATTGTGTTCATTCTTTCGTCTTTTTGCGCGTCTTTCTAATGATAGAGATCTCTCTCCCCTCTGTCTTTTATTATATATATATATATATATATATATATATATATATATATATATATATATATATATATATATATGAACCTAGGTAGGTTTGCCTGGCTCTTCAGGTTCATATTTAGGTTTGGTCTACTTAGTGTAGTGAGCACTTTATATATTTACATGTGTTTTACAGGTTTTGTTTTTTTTTTTTTGGACTCTCAGCTTGAATTCTGGACGATTGTTTTCGTCTCAATTTCAAGGTCTTAGTTCTTTCTTTTTTATATCCCTTATTTTCCCTTGGGCATTGGTTTGTTCAATTACATGCCAAAATACCTAAGATTTTTCCAAACAGGTATAACTATATATATATATATATATATATATATATATATATATATATATATATATATATATATATATATATAGCACAACCACTATAATCAAATCATGTGTGCTGGTATCTGGCTGTCGGTTCCTAGGAACTGAACTGTTTGTCTCTCATATGAAGAATACGATGGCAGAGTCTACTTTTAAATATATATATATATATATATATATATATATATATATATATATATATATTGCCATAAAAATTCTCGATATCAAAAGTTGGAAGTTTTTGGCATATAGTTCTCGATATCAAACGTTAGAATAGAGAGTTAATAGAATTAATCTAGACATGTTTATGAATCAACTGAGAGGTGTTGCATTAACAGCACTCAGGTAAATGGTAAGCCTCTCCAGATTATATATATATATATATATATATATATATATATATATATATATATATATATATATATGACACCGAAAACATGTCAAAATTGCTACACATTTGCAGTTGTGTTTCGATGCGTAGTTTATCAATGTATCTCATCAAGCGATTGTAAATTACTGGCGAGAGAACGATTTATTTAGAATTAAAAGCGAAACAACATATTTTTGCAAAAAAAGGTGGGGTGTTATAAGATTTGTGGGCTTTACTCTAAACAATAAATCAAATTTGACCTACGTTAAATTTAAACGAAGCGAAGAAGCAAAAATTAAAAAATATTTAAAAAAATATTTTTTATAAATAGGTCATGACACATGGATTGTCAACTCATGGCAGCATAGACATTAAAATAGAAATGGATGTTAATGGGTACATATTATACACACTAGACAATGGCATTTTCTAAGAAAAAAATAAAGTTGTGAGTTATTTAACAAAATGCTAAACAAGTTATATGCTTTGTGAGTCTCCAACATTTATTTTTTGTAGTTGATAAATAAATAGCTTCTTTAAGAAAACAGTAAATGATTTAAACGTACTGATTCACTTGGTAAATTAATATGCAATTGTTGAATAATAATTCATCATATAAGACGTTAATAACTATAACCAATAATAAAATATGTCAAAATTCCAACCAAATACCAACATATCCATAGAAGTTGTTACTAATACTTAGATAATAAGATTAATACAAAATTATATTAAATTCAAATTAATCTTACAAATAGAATGATAATCCATATATTGAGCGACACAGTTCAACTAAAATGTAAATGTAAAATGTAAGAAAACCTCGTCAAATTCCAAGTTTAACTGAATTACAATTCAGTTAGACTTGTGATTTGACAGTTTTACTCCATCTTCAATTTGTTTCGCTACACAGTGTGAGCGTAGGGTCTTATGAAAACACCAAGCACGTCCCGCAAGTGTTGAAATATTTAATGTCACTGCAGTTTAACTCAAGGATAACTTAATTAGTTTCAAGTTTCGTGCTGTTATCAAATGGGCATCAAAACCCCGAAGACATTTTTAGTGTCGTTTTCAAGTATCTGCCGTATGAGAGTGGAAATATCAAAACACAGCAGTCGATGTAGTTTTAAGATTCACATCCTTAAAAGTCAACTATGAAAAAAAATTAACGACAACTAACAGCAAAGCCTTGTCGACAGCTATAGAATGTGAGTGAAAGTACTTGTGGCAACAGACAATTTTTACGCTCACTTACCAGACGAAAAATTTTGATACTACGAAAACTCAATAAAAAATAATGAAATTTCCCTTGCCTCTCATAGTAATGAAAATCTTGGTAATCCGAATGGATAATCTCAAGGAAGATGGAATCCTGACAGCTCAATGTTAAGTTAGAGCGAATAATTTAATTTAAAGAAAAACACTTTATGACTCTATTTATTATAATTTATTTCACCAGAGAATTTTATTTTTCTCCGGATCTTCCGACTTCACTTTCAAACGTGAAATGAAAAATGAATTTAAAATTTACTTTTTTGACGGGCAGTATTAAGCTTAATGTCTCTCGCAGTATTCCTCTTCACCTTCTATGTCAGCTTATATAAGCATAATACTGTCCGTCAATAGTGGAAATTTTAAATTCATTTTTCGTTTCACCTTTTGAAAGTGAAGTCAGAAGATCCAGAGAAAAATAAAATTCTCTAGTGAAATAAATTATTACAAATGTAGCCTTAAAGTGGTCTGTTTTTCTACAAATTATATATATATATATATATATATATATATATATATATATATATATCATAAAAAAGTATTTTATTATTTTGAAGCGTGTGATGCTGCAACGATATAATTCTTGTTCAAATCAATCAAGTAAGAATTTTGTTTGTAATTTTTAATGTGATAAATCCACGAAATTTTGTTGTCATATTTGTTTTTCAGTTAAAGTGGCATGGACTTAAGTTTAATCCAATTAGTAGAGAAAAATATCTTAGTAGTTTTCGACAGAATTTAAAATTCTGAATGTTACGCCATTAATCACATTAACATTGCTAATTAGTTCTTAGAAAAATTACTTGTATGATATAACATATAAGCTGCACACTGTAATATATATATATATATATATATATATATATATATATATATATATATATATATATATATATATATATGTGACGTCCTAGTCGCAGCGCCAGCTGTGACGTCCTTGGTCGCGGCGTCAGCTGCGATGTCCCTAAACACAGCCTTCGCTCGCTCCTCGCTGCTCCGTTCGGGTGTCGCCGCTACAAACGTGACATCCGCCTGTCGCGTCAGTCGTGTTGTCTCGTCCTGTGACGACCAACTGGCTTGGTATCGGTCGCGGCACACAAATGTGACGTTTTAACCTTTTGGTGATTCGGATGGGAATCTGATTAGATTCGATATCAGCCTCGTCGTTCCCAACTCGCTTCCAACGCCTGGTTACCAAAGTAACTGCACTGATCTCCAGTCTGCCTACCCACGTTGTGAATTGATCTTAGGCAGACGAGATCAATCAGTAGTTGGGGCCGCAATGCAAGTTGGGTCCAAGCGGGGGTGGTATCGCACAAATATGTATAAAAGAAATAAAATGATAACTCAAAAGTTCAAGGTATCAAAGAAAAGGATAACAAACTTTATGTCTAGTTTTTGGATACATAGGACTGCGTCTATTTCCCGACCCGTTCTATGGATTGTGAAGCGTTGTTTTCCGTTAGGCGAGTTTTAACGCTTCAAGTTGTTTGCTCTTTAAGAAATTGGTTTTTCGGTGTGTCTTCGGGCGAAAGTCGAAAAAAAACTTATTTTGGTGGTCTGGATCTAAGTCGCTCTTCAAATTAATTGTTCTTGGATTGAAGAGGAGTCCGGAATTTGCGTGAATCTTTCAAGTCAGCTATCTGCGAGGTGGAACCAACTTCCACTGCGAACTTCGAGCTCTCTGCTGGAACTGGAACTGAAACTCTAACTCGAACTGATTTCTGATCGCTGCGACTTCGCTTATGTGGACGCCGACCAAAACCGGGGTGGTTTTGTCGGCGCCGGGGGGTCCTCGATAATTCTAAATACATATCCACCTCTTTTATTTCTGGTTAGGAATTTTCCACTTTTTTCCATTTTTGGGAGCCTTCTCTTACTCCCACCTTCTCACCATACTTCAGAGGGGCTTGAACTTCCCTCCCCACTTCTTCGTAGCAACCTCTCATACCCATCCTCTAAATGGGCGGTGACCTCCTCTGTGCGTCACGTGATCACTACTCGACCAATGATGTCTAGTCGGGCGTGTACGATCCCGCGGCTTTGTTTCTGGAAAAAAATATTTTGCTTAACAAAAAAAATTATCTTTTTCTTTTCCTTTTCTTTCTTTTAATCGCAGTTATCATTTTCTCTAGCCGCAAACAGAACAATACGCTCGATGGTGGTCATAACTCTTGTTCTCACCTGGGCTTCGTCAGTCATCTTATCGCTAATTATCAGAATGGGTGGGTCTTTTTAACACGGCCCGACCGTCGCCTCGAACAGAAACATTTCTAGGTTCCCATTCATTTTTCGGTACACATTTCTGATAACATAGTTTTATTATCGCAGGCTAAAGATGTTCTGTCGAAAGAAATCGGTCAGTGGCCACCTCGTGTGCGGCTTTTGATACAATTAATTTTTCATATCTATCCAAAGCCCTGTGGTCCACCTGTTTTTCGTCACTTATCAAAATAACATTTTAATTTGGATTTTTCTTTGGCTAGTCGGTCTGTGGTTTGCTAATCAGATGCCTTCCCGCATTAGCGGTTTGTTTATGTATCCCAATAACACAGCCCGTCGTCAGAACACACCCGATTCCTTTATCCACTCAGAATTTTTTTTCATTGTAATGACACTCTTCGCCATTTGTTATTTGTCAAAATATCCTTTATCCATTGTCTCTTAGCCGTGGTGTTCTGCTTATCATCCACGCTTTGGGTCTTCGCCTCTCTTTTCCTTTCTTTCCTTTCTTTTCTTTTTCTGCCTTGGTAAATGGTGCCCATATATATATATATATATATATATATATGTGTGTGTGTGTGTGTGTGTGTGTTTGTGTGTGTGTGTCTATCTAAATTGTTAAAGATATACCACCCTTCCCCTTCCTCCAAAAACCTACGTACATCTCTTATATCTTATTCCTTTTCTTCCCCACTTTTTTCCTTTTCCCCTTTTTGTCCTTTTTCCCATATCATTTCCGATAAGCTGACCGATTATATAGTTCAATAACCCTCCTCCTCAATATTAGGTATTGTAATAAAAATAAAAATTAAGTTCGTCACACGTGTATTTGCTTTGTTAGAAATAAAAACCTTTTCAAAGATAGTAATAAAGAAAAGAATTTTACAAAGCGAGAATTTGTCAATATAAAAGAGAACTTTACAAAGATCGTTACAAAGAAAATTAGTTTCGAAAGATCGGAATAAATAAAAGAAGCTTTTTAAAAACACAGTACAATCCTTGACAACCAGATTAAGAAAGCCTTCCGGATATGAGGAATTGGTTACAAAGTTTGGATATAAGGGGTTATATTTAGATTAAAATAAAAGAACTGAAATCAGGTTTAATATTTATTTTCAAAGTTTTATAATGAACAAAATAAAACTAATGGTGAGTGAAATATAACGGAATTTATTTTAAGGCAAAAGAAATAAATTATTTAATGTTAATGAAAATTCATTAAATTGAGTATGCCAAATATGTAAAAGAAATAATGTAACGAAGATTTTTTAATCGCTGTTGCATGATGATTCTTTCTCTTTTAATGTTATTCTCAACTTTTTTCCGCATTTCGTTTTACTTTTGTTCTTGATTTTTTTTTAAAGACACTTTTAACTCTGCGTGCGTTATTGCAATCGTCATAGCTGAATGCTGGCTTTCTTGCCATAAAACTGACAACCTTTTCAATAGCTTTTTCAATTTCAGTCCAGGTTTCATTACAATCATGTTTTTTATTTCCTTATTTAGTGTGGCATGGTGAACGCTAGAGAATAGATTCTTTGGAAGATTTTATATCATACAATATTGACTTTCCTATGCGGAACTCAGCTATTAGTTACAATGAACATTTACCAGCGTCTAATCTGTTTAAATTTTTCACTTTTTGCGATAACTCCAACGTTGTACTTTTCCTCTTATTTCCATCATCTTTTGCACAAATGGAAGCCATTAATGTGAAATATGCATAAGCAATTATCCAAAGTAAATTTCCTAAAAATCAGAAATTTCAAATCAGTTCAGATATGCGGGTTCCAGCAATGAAGAACTCCGGATATGAGGGATTCTGCTGTAGTAATTAAGAAAAGATGTTTATGATGAAAGTAATAAAATAGTTTATAATGGTAGTCATAAAGAAATTAAGTTTTTAAAAATATTAATAAAGAAAAGAAGATTTTAAATATAATAATAAAGAAAGTGGGTACGCTGGAGTAATTAATGGATAGCGATTGGGATTGAGTAATTAGAGAGCTGAGTTCGAATTCCAGTCGGATCCATTACATTAAATTACGTGCTAATACCCTTGGTAAAGGTATGAATATTCTTACCCCCACCCCACCAATTAGTAAATAGCAGAATAGACTGGGTTCTATAGCCTTAGGTAGCAATTGGTCTAGGTGAAGGAAAAACTGTATATTTATAACAGGGGAGAGCTAGGTTCCATCAGGCTATCTATCCCAAGAAACATCACTTCCATTGTAGTTGTAGTATACATGGTGACCCTACAGATCAGGGGATAAAACAAAATAAAGAAATGATGTTTTTAAAGAAAGAAATATGGAAAATAAGTTTTAAATAAAGTAATAAAGAAAATATTATTGTCGAAAGCAATAATAACCAGACTAGAACTAATAATAATGTACTAGTAAAATGCTCGGTCTATATTTCTGAGGTGAGGTATTCTGTACACTATTTACATTATTCAGACTATGTCCTCATCTTTGTCGCCATATTTATTAAAACGTTTAGGCCTTTCAGTATCTGTCTATATTTCTGAGATGACGTATTATGTACACTATTTACATTATTCGGACTATTGTCCTCATCTTTGTTGCCACATTTATTACAACGTTTCGGCCTTTCAGTATCTGTCTATATTTCTGAGATGAAGTATTATATACACTATTTACATTATTCGGACTATTGTCCTCATCTTTGGTGCCATATTTATTACAACGTGTCGGCCTTTCAGTAAAAGTTTCATATTTTCGAATGTCGATCTGTAACCTTTATTTCTGACATCCATTTGGAATATTGCACGTGGAACCTTTGTCGCCATATTTATCACAAAATTTCGGGTTCAGTTGACATTCCGGTTTCTTCAAAAGCTGGAATGTCGATCTGAACCTTTTATTTCTGACATCCATTAAAACATGGCATGAGGAACCAGAACAGTCTACCCCAGTGACGAAATAAAGGGTTCAGTTCGACATTCCAACCACCTGAAGAAGCCTGGAGCGCAAAACGGCCGAAACGTTGTAATATGGCGACAATGATGAGGACAATAGTCCGAATATTGTAAATAGTGTATATAATACCTCATCTCAGAAATATAGACAGATACCGAAGAATGCCGGAGTGTACAACGGCCAAAACGTTGTGATAAATATGCCGACAAAAATGAGGACAATATTCCGAATAATGTAAATAGTGTACATAATACCTCATCTCAGAAATATAGACAGATACTGAAAGGCCGAAATGTTGTAATAAATATGGCAACAAAGATGAGGACAATAGTCCGAATAATGTAAATAGTGTACATAATATCTCATCTCAGAAATATAGACAGATACTGAAGAAGGCAGAGTCCGAATATAAGAGGCCAAAACGTTGTAATGAATATGGCGACAAAAATGAGGAAAATATTCCGAATAATGTAAATAGTGTATATAATACCTCATCTCAGAAATATAGACAGATACTGAAAATTTTTTCGTTGTAAGGCCGGAGATGAGGACAATAGTCCAAAACGTTAGTGATAATATCTCAAAAATATAGACGATAAAGATGAGGACAAAGATGAGGACAATAGTCCAAATAATGTAAATAGTGTAGTAAAATGCTGTTTTTATATCATATTTTATACTTTATTAAGCCGATCTGTCTTTAAAAATATACATTGTGATGGAAGGTATATAAGCTAGGAAAAAAATAGTAGCACTTTTGTTCAAACACTGTAGTTGTATTTCGCCTTTGTCAACACATTTGATGTACTAGAGTCTAAAAGATATAATTTTTATAGAAATCTGAATGTTGCTGTTAAAACAACACACTGAGTGTCATCTAAAAATCAACGGGTGCCGCCATATAGGATTTTTCTGTTTGCATTAGATAATAACTGTTACAAATGTTCCTAATTGTGATAAATGCGTTAAAATAGGAACGAAGACGTCATACGTTGTCTCTTGCTATATTGAGGTAACATATTTATGGTAGACGCCAGCGATTTAGTCTCTCAGTCGCTTTAAATCTAGTTGAATACTGAATCTCCGACTTATTGACTCGTGGAAGCTTTCTTGCGCATTGGGGAATAGATGTCAGCCTTTTCTGTCAGCATATACAAATATCTGCTCCCTACAGGGCATGCATTTGTCATTTGGTCGAGAAATGGGACCGAGTTTCTTTATATCATGAATTTTTCCACCTTGGGGACATCCCGGGCTCACCAGTTATCGGCCTCCTCTGCCAGTGGACCTGAACAACGGTAAGATAAACTCACCTTGTTTTCTTCACACGTTTTAACATGAATCTATATATTTTGCAATCCGCTCTACTCACATGGTAGTTATCTATGAGAATGAAGCCAGGGAGTGCAGTTCGATATCTGGCCAGGACAGATAATATAATTTTCAAGTTAAAACTTTATTTATCACAAGGATGAATACAATCTTTCTTTAAATCTATGCTGTTGGAATTTTATCAGGCTGATGGTCTTATACTTAATCTGCTACATTGACCATTGACAATTAAAAAAAGAGAATTATAAGTGCATAAAAACTAATTGGTGTTCCTTTCTCTAAGTAAATTTGGAATGCGTTTCAAATCTCTTCTCAAAATTTCTTTCGTGTTCAGCGTTCAATAATCATCTATACGAGGTGCGTTCCAAAAATTTTAAAATTTTGTCAGGAGAGATATTTTCTTTAATTTCAAAGAGATACAAAACTCTACTCTCCATCAATATAGGATCCTCTGACTTCAATGTACATGAAATAGACCTCCTGACACACAGTAAGCACCCCAAGGAAGTCATTCAGAATGAAAGTGTCCAGGATCCTTTATACAGCCTCCTCCCCCTCATCAATGTCTTCGAAACGACAGACCCTGAGATTCTTCTTCAGTTTGAGGAACAACTAAAAGGTACAGGGAGCGCGGTCTTGGCTGTAGGGAGGACGAGGGAAGGTATTGATGACCATCTCTCTCTCTCTCTCTCTCTCTCTCTCTCTCTCTCCATATATATATATATATATATATATCTTTCTCTCTTTTCTCTCTCTCTCTCTCTGTCACCAACTTATCTTTGTTTCTTTTCCTCACTGGGAACCCGGGAAAAATTTGTAAAATCTTTGCACAAATTTTGAGCTTCTTCATGAGTAATTGTGTGTACAGTTGCCACACTGTTGAAACTTGACTAATGCATGGAATAATAATGCAACACAAAATGTACTTAGAACAAAATTTATTGAAACAAGAAAGTGTACACAATATTTACATATAGTCTTTTGTATATTCCTGGTAAGACCGTTCCTGGAGAATGTGTTGACTGAGTCGCAGTCGGGTAGAGTCTCTGGTTGAATCTCTTGATTCCTCCCCTCTCTTCCCGGTACCAACCATATTTACTCCACTATGAAAATTAGGTGGATCCTACCACAACACGCACCAATGCTAAATGGTATGTCTTTAGCGACACATAATGACTTTTATCCAGAAAATTTCGATTATTCTCACTCAACTCTGATGTTCTGACACCCAGCACCACATTGTCCCCCATTACACCTCTCCACCGTTCATGAACCTCTAATGAAAGCGGAAATCAAATGCCCGGCTCATACAAATTACTTCATAAGCAGTCTGAAGCATCTCAAACGTTTCTGTCGCAATTTCGCCCAGCTTAACCCAAAACTTTATTGTACAATCAGTTTCCATAAAGTATTAAGTTTCTAATTTAATTCAGCAAACTTTATTAGGATTGTACAAAGAAATTTTATAACCGTTTCCGTCAATTTGGAATAACAAAGATGTCAAATCAACTTATTAGATAGATACTAATTATATACTTAAACTACAATAATTTGAGAAAGTCATAATTGATTCTCAAAAAAAAAAAAGTCTTAAAACTTTCTGAATGCACCTCGTAGATATAGACATAAGCATCTTTCACTATTTCCCTATTCACGTGCCCTCATGGGACGCAAAATGGTTGATAGACGAAGTGTCACCACTTGCAATTGACGTGAGCCTAGTGTTTTAATCGCTACTTTCAGTACGTTTTTCCAGAGATTTTTTTAATGAATTATATAGTAAGCAATACGTATTACTTACTATTTTCTCCCAGGCTGTTTTGTCATCAACTTACGCAAATTTGTAACGCAAGTTACTCGCTGTTTCCCTATGCGAATCTTTCCTTCAATATACATTGTGAGTGTCAAATTCTCCAAGCCTTCTTCCCGCATTATGTGTCCTAGTACTTTCACTTTTTTTCATTTTAACTACAACTTTCATCTATGTTTCCATTTCCATTAAATCTTTCTCGATACTCAAAATTCGTTCTTCTGAGTATCCTTTCTGTAGACCAAAATTTATTCTCCTCTTCCTCTGTGGGTGAATTGTTCAGCATCCATTGCAATTGTAAAGGATTGGTATTTCAAACCAAATCATCACATTTTTCTTTGTTTCTATAGACATTTTACGTTTCATTTATATTTGTTTAGTTTTTGGAACGTATTTTTCGCTATTTAAAAACGTTTCTTTATTTGTCTATATTTCTGAGATGAGGTATTATGTACATTATTTATATTATTCGGACTATTGTCCTCATCTTTGTTGGCATATTTATTACAACGTTTTGGCCTTTCAGTATCTGTCTATATTTCTGAGGTGAGGTATTATGTACATTATTTATATTATTCGGACTATTGTCCTCATCTTTGTTAGCATATTTATTACAACGTTATATTTTGGCCTTTCAGTATCTGTCTATATTTAAATATAGATGAGGTGAAACGTTGTAATAAATATGGCGACAAAGATGAGGACAATAGTCCGAATAATGTCGCCATGTACATAATACAACATCTCAGAAATATAGATACTGAAAGGTTGAAGCGTTGTAATAAATATGGCGACAAAGATGAGGAGAATAGTCCGAATAATGTAAATAGTGTACATAATACCTCATCTCAGAAATATAGACAGATACTGAAGGGCCGAAACGTTGTAATAAATATGGCGACAAAGATGAGGACAATAGTCCGAATAATGTAAATAGTGTACATAATACCTCATCTCAGAAATATAGACAGATACTGAAGGGCCGAAACGTTGTAATAAATATGGCAACAAAGATGAGGACAATAGTCCGAATAATGTAAATAGTGTACATAGTACCTCATCTCAGAAATATAGACAGATACTGAAGGGCCGAAACGTTGTAATAAATATGGCGACAAAGATGAGGACAATAGTCCGAATAATGTAAATAGTGTATATAATACCTCATCTCATAAATATAGACAGATACTGTAGGGCCGAAACCTCGTAATAAATATGGCAACAAAGATGAGGACAATAGTCCGAATAATGTAAATAGTGTACATAGTACCTCATCTCAGAAATATAGACAGATACTGAAGGGCCGAAACGTTGTAATAAATATGGCGACAAAGATGAGGACAATAGTCCGAATAATGTAAATAGTGTACATAATTCCTCATCTCAGAAATATAGACAGATACTGAAGGGCCGAAACGTTGTAATAAATATGGCGACAAAGATGAGGACAATAGTCCGAATAATGTAAATAGTGTACATAATACCTCATCTCAGAAATATAGACAGATACTGAAGGGCCGAAACGTTGTAATAAATATGGCGACAAAGATGAGGACAATAGTCCGAATAATGTAAATAGTGTACATAGTACCTCATCTCAGAAATATAGACAGATACTGAAGGGCCGAAACGTTGTAATAAATATGGCGACAAAGATGAGGACAATAGTCCGAATAATGTAAATAGTGTACATAGTACCTCATCTCAGAAATATAGACAGATACTGAAGGGCCGAAACGTTGTAATAAATATGGCGACAAAGATGAGGACAATAGTCCGAATAATGTAAATATTGTACATAATACCTCATCTCAGAAATATAGATAGAGACTGAAAGGCTGAAGCGTTGTAATAAATATGGCGACAAAGATGAGGACAATAGTCCGAATAATGTAAATAGTGTACATAATACCTCATCTCAGAAATATAGACAGATACTGAAGGGCTGAAACGTTGTAATAAATATGGCGACAAAGATGAGGAGAATAGTCCGAATAATGTAAATAGTGTACATAATTCCTCATCTCAGAAATATAGACAGATACTGAAGGGCCGAAACGTTGTAATAAATATGGCGACAAAGATGAGGACAATAGTCCGAATAATGTAAATAGTGTACATAATACCTCATCTCAGAAATATAGACAGATACTGAAGGGCCGAAACGTTGTAATAAATATGGCGACAAAGATGAGGACAATAGTCCGAATAATGTAAATAGTGTACATAATACCTCATCTCAGAAATATAGTTAGATACTGAAAGGCTGAAGCGTTGTAATAAATATGGCGACAAAGATGAGGAGAATAGTCCGAATAATGTAAATAGTGTACATAATACCTCATCTCAGAAATATAGACAGATACTGAAGGGCCGAAACGTTGTAATAAATATGGCGACAAAGATGAGGACAATAGTCCGAATAATGTAAATAGTGTACATAATACCTCATCTCAGAAATATAGATAGATACTGAAGGGCCGAAACGTTGTAATAAATATGGCGACAAAGATGAGGACAATAGTCCGAATAATGTAAATAGTGTACATAATACCTCATCTCAGAAATATAGATAGATACTGAAAGGCTGAAGCGTTGTAATAAATATGGCGACAAAGATGAGGAGAATAGTCCGAATAATGTAAATAGTGTACATAATACCTCATCTCAGAAATATAGACAGATACTGAAGGGCCGAAACGTTGTAATAAATATGGCGACAAAGATGAGGACAATAGTCCGAATAATGTAAATAGTGTACATAATACCTCATCTCAGAAATATAGACAGATACTGAAGGGCCGAAACGTTGTAATAAATATGGCGACAAAGATGAGGACAATAGTCCGAATAATGTAAATAGTGTACATAATACCTCATCTCAGAAATATAGACAGATACTGAAGGGCCGAAACGTTGTAATAAATATGGCGACAAAGATGAGGACAATAGTCCGAATAATGTAAATAGTGTACATAATACCTCATCTCAGAAATATAGACAGATAGTGAAGGGCCGAAACGTTGTAATAAATATGGCGACAAAGATGAGGACAATAGTCCGAATAATGTAAATAGTGTACATAATACCTCATCTCAGAAATATAGATAGATACTGAAAGGCTGAAGCGTTGTAATAAATATGGCGACAAAGATGAGGACAATAGTCCGAATAATGTAAATAGTGTACATAATACCTCATCTCAGAAATATAGACAGATACTGAAGGACCAAAACGTTGTAATAAATATGGCGACAAAGATGAGGAAAATAATCCGAATAATGTAAATAGTGTACATAATACCTCAACTCAGAAATATAGACAGATACTGAAGGGCCGAAACGTTGTAATAAATATGGCGACAAAGATGAGGACAATAATCCGAATAATGTAAATAGTGTACATAATACCTCAACTCAGAAATATAGACAGATACTGAAGGACCGAAACGTTGTAATAAATATGGCGACAAAGATGAGGACAATAGTATATAATGTAAATAATGTTTCTTTATTTCTTTGGCATTTTTTAAAATCAATTTTATCCGAGCAAGGCGATAATGCCACTAAGACGCCGGTAGTGTGATACTGGGAGTGAAATATAATTAAAAGAAAAACATTTGAAGAACTAGAAAGTCAATGTTAAACGGTAAAAAAATAGATAAACCTCAGCACATGTTAAAAAGAGATGAGTTTTAACCGAGTGAAAAGCGAATCTATCTACTGCATCTAGAGAAAAAAAAGAAAAAAGATAATTAGTAAATAAAATTTCACGTGGAGAATTACAGAATTGAAGTAGACAGTACAAAGAAACAGAAATCTAAACCTAAACAGAAAACAAGAGGTAAACCTCTACTCCTGTTGAAAAGGCCATAGAGGAATCTGAAGGAAGCGATAATAGAACCTACTCCTATTTGATTTCCATATCTCCAGTTTGTAGCTCGCATCTTGGAACAGTTCTCTT
The DNA here is from genome assembly GCA_903632075.3 of Acanthosepion pharaonis. Lineage (NCBI taxonomy): Eukaryota > Metazoa > Mollusca > Cephalopoda > Sepiida > Sepiidae > Acanthosepion > Acanthosepion pharaonis. The sequence goes on along the minus strand of CAHIKZ030005468.1, from coordinate 439,865 downwards.
GTTGACAAAACATACATTCTGCTTTCTTACAATAGATAGTCCTTTCTTCTATCTTTCTTTCTTTGTCTTCCATCAACAGTTTTTCATCAATAATAAATCTTTAGGGACAATAAAGTCACAATGAGGATGCTGCTAAATACGTTTCTCTTAACTATAAACTAGCATAAGTGACAACTTCATTTCCCAAATTAAGGAATGGCAATTTGTGATAAGTTATTTGGGCTGAAACATTCATGTATAATGTTTTCTCACAACTTGTCCGATGTTACTTCCCTTACGTTTTTGATGGAATAAATTTGATTTGATCTGTTTTCACGCATATAAATGTCCCCAGGTCTTATAATGCTTCTCTGAGGAAGGCTGAAGTTCACACCGACCTAAATGAAGTGATAAAATAAATAACCTGTCGAATGAAAATGTCATGGCGTGACATTCAACAGTGAAAAGAAAACTGATTTTCTTAACAAAAGCTTATTTCCCTTGACATTTTAACGATACTAATCTGGCGGGAAAATTATTATTATTATTATTATTATTATTTGTTTTCTTTTAAAATGACAGAGACTCGTTAACTTGATTAACTAAAAAAAGGTATCTCAAAAAAGATTTTAGCCTAAAAGATTGTTATGGCAAACATTTTGAGCAGCAAATGGAATGTAAGCTGCAGAAGATATTTAAAAATGAAGATTTTCCATCAAATTATATGTGTTTCATTATGAATCCGTAAGTTTTTAAATATTTTCCCCGCAGAAAATGAGAATGAAAATAAAAATCAAATAAAAAACAAAAAAAATTCAGTAAAGAATTTCTACATTTTTCCAAATTGGACTTTATCGAACTTGGCCAGGTTTCTCGTTAATTTGATTTTTATTTGTGTATTTCTAAAGACAAAGTAAAAAGACAAAGAATATTTTGGTTAATATTATTTCTGGAATGCCAATAAAATAAAATAAATATATGTAAATATATAAAATACTTTTTGCCTTTGTGTGCGTGCTGATATTTTTTAAAATTATTTTAAAAGGATTATACCTGTTTTGATCATAACGACTAAGGGCGAACTTCTGCCAAGGAATTTGGTACAGAGATGTTTTACCACCAGAGATAATTCATAGAAACAAAAGCAAACAGTGAGTTATATCAAAACCAAGAAATACTTGTAGGAGATAAAAAGTGCTCAGCCAGACCCAAATGCTTTTCTCCAAAATATATTTATATTATCCAATGAAACATGCATTTTTTAAAGAGAAAAGAGAAGCCGTAAACTTTTTTTGTTATAATGTAGATTTATATATATATATATATATATATATATATATATATATATATATATATATATATATATCCATATTTTTATAGACGTGTTTCAGGTCTTATGACCCTAATCACGCAAAAGAAAGGTTATTTCCACATTATTTCAAGGATTTTTCTTTATTATGATTGTCCATTGCATTTTGGGTGTGGTAGTAATCAAAATTCTTCGTGGACTGGCGGAAAAAATATTCCTCTGATTAACGGGTAATAAATCAATTAGCATTGCTCAAAGAAAGGAGAAGGAATGAGGTCTTTGTCTTTATCTTTTTATCACTTCTGTATCTTTTAAATCCTTTCTCTATCTGTGTGAATATTTTGTGTATGTTTTTGCTAGTATCTGTATATACATGCTCCGACTAGTGTGTATTTTTTGCTAGTATGTGTGTATGTATTCATTCTCCATACATATATATACTTTGTATTATATTATTACAAAGGAATCTATACAGTAACGACATGTGTCTCGTATGATGTGTTTGTGTATGTGTGTGCTTCGTCTAGTCTGTTCTGCCACTATGTGTGCATGGTGTATGCTTATGCGTGTGGGGTTATGATTTGTTAAGTGCTAGCTTAAATTGATCAATGACGTTTTTATCTTGTATATGTAGGTATGTGCAATCGTCTTCTTGATATACTGGCATAATTTAAATTTACCTTTGCTGCATTTGTGGATGTGTTGTGACACCAAGAGTTCCCTGTCGTCAGGCAATTTAATGTTGCTTTTGTGAAGAGGAATTCTGTTTTTTAGTGTTTAGGTGATACCTTATAGGATTTTTGCACTTGAGTTCCTAAATTACATTTTTTGGAGTTGCAGTTTGATTCATTTTTTTCTTTAATGAGAATGTTATGACATTTTCAAAGTTGTAGGAGTTTCCTTTTCTAATGATATAACAAACTCCACATCTTGTTGCATTTTGTAATCCTCTGTACTGTGTTTTCATTACATTTGCATGAGGTTAATATGTATTTTAGTTTTTTTTAGTAGCGTCTGCTTTTAATTATTAATTTAATTAATTTTAATTATTTTGGTTGTAAATAATTCTGGATTGGGACGTGTGCTATAATTTGTTCATTGGGTTTCGTAGTTGGTCTTTGTTTATTAGCGGTGTGGGATAACCTCGTTTTTTGTGACTTCTATATAATTCTTCTAGGCGGGTTTTTCGAAGCTGTTTGTTGGTTACTATAGTGCAAATCCAACGTTCTATGGAATAGGAGATGAATTGTAGACAGCGTTTTTGGGTGCTGGCTCTAGAAATGAAGATATTGTTGGGTGTCTGTCAGTTTATGATAGTTATCTGTGATAATGTGATTATTTCTATTTCTGATGAATATATCTAATAATGGCATATCACGAAAATTATGTTCCTGGGTGAATTTGATCTTCCCACATATATACACACACATACTTGCAAAAACAAACACGCGAGACAGACACCCGCATTAGAAAACAGAAGAAAATTTAATTCTTAAAATAATATGTGGAAAGAACCATTCTGATGAAAGCCCCAAAACGCAAAATAGTAAAAGCTATGGAAAAAATAAAGTATAATATATAAAATAAAAACCAGATTATAGCCCAAAAAGTTTACAGATTCTTTATTCCATTAATATATATATATATATATATATATATATATATATATATATATATATATATATATATATATATCTTAAAGGAAAGAAGAATCTGTAAACGTTTATATATATATATATATATATATATATTAAAGGAAAAAATAATCTGTAAGCGTTTTTGGTTATAAGAAGTATATATATATATATATATATATATATATATATATATATCTTAAAGAAAAAAGAATCTGTAAACGTTTATATGTATATGTATATATTAAATGAAAAAGAATCTGTAAGTTTTTTTGTCTATAAGAAGCAATATATATATATATATATATATATATATATATATATATATATATTGCTTCTTCCGTCAAATATAACATTTCGTCTGCCTTGCCGAAAATTTTACACTTATTAGTAAATCACTGAAGGCGAATTTTATTTTGTAAATTGAAGAAAATGATTTCTCTGATGTAAATTTGGTTGTGAAAAATAATTTCCTTGCTGCCTTGAAAGAACATCTGTATTGAAACTCATGTATATACATGTATGCATAGATAGATAGATAGATAGATAGATAGATAGATAGATAGATAGATAGATAGATAGATAATCAACAGAATGCAAGAGATAGATTCCGTTTTCAAGGTTAGCAAATACACTACCAATGGGGATTAGATAAATCTATTGAATCCATTAAAATATCATATATATTCAAAAACTACGTATTTATTACAGACAAATTCAAAACCTGTTTTATATTAAACATCACCATATTTAACATCACCATATGTAAACATTAAAGTTGTTATAAATGTTTAAAACTAATAAACCCATGTTCATATATATATATATATATATATATATATATATATATATATATATATATATATATATATAAATAAATAAAGTACTCAATATCAGAGATAGAGTCTATCTAAATATAAAAGTGGACATTAAAGTCAACACTCAGAGGCGACAGATTCTCTTATGCTAAAAGCAAATTGGCGTGACGATTGCGTCTAGTGTAACACAGACCGTTTCATATATATATATATATATATATATATATATATAAGTACATTTCATATATATACATGTTAAAGAGGTAAGAGAAGTAAACGTTTTTGATTATAATCTGTATTTTTATATATTATATTTTATTTTTCCACAGTTTTTACTCCACGTGTTTCGGTCTTGTGACCGTCATCAGACGAGATTTTTTTTATTTCCACATATCATACAAAGCATACTAGAAAATATGGAATTAATTTTTTCTTATATTTTCTAGTAGTTTTTTTGTGTGTGTGTGTGTGTGTTTGTGTGTGTGTGTGTGTGTGTGTGTGTGTGTGAGAGAGAGAGAGAGAGAGAGAGTCTGGTTCATTTAGCGTGTTTGTTTATGCTAATATGTGTGTATATATATATGTGAAAATCAAATTCACCCAAGAACCTAATTTTCACATAATGCCATTCTTAGATATACTTAGAAATAGAGTTTTTAACAGTTTTGTAACAGCACAAAGAAACTGGTCCGTGAATTTGAGAAGATTAAAATCAAAATAGACATATGCCTAGATTATTCAACCAAACATGCTTAATATATATATATATATATATATATATATATATATCTTTGTGTTTGTGTGTGTGTGTGTGTGTGTGGTTGTGTGTGTGCGTGCTCGCTCGAAATCAGAGCAGATGAAGATCATATATTGCTCGGTAAGAAAGAGAATGAAATGATAAAGAAAAAATAGGAAACGTTTATCAATTTTATTAAAGCTTCATCAGATGGTATTTTTATCAAATAAGGTATTAATATTTTTAAATAGAAATAAGTCAAATCAAATTCCAGCCACTATAGGCATGACGACGACGCGTTACAATTTAAATTCTGACGAAAGGTAATTAACAACATTTAACAAAACAACCATTAAAATGGCGAAAGAAGACGCCGAAAACGCATACATGAAATATAAATAACCAATCCAAATAAATAAATATGGTAAACAATATACAAATCAAGAAACCAATCCCGCCAAAATAACCGTTAGACTACAGCAATCAATCAAAAAATTGAGCGAGAAAATAGCTATAAATGCTACATAACGATATAAAAGTTCGACGTTACTCAAAAATCGAAAACTAAATAGAGTAAATAAAAATATACAAAATAAAATATATGCAAACAAATAAGAAAAAACAAGTAAAAATTATTCCAAAAAAAAATTATCAAATCAACAAATCGATGCCGCTAAAGTAACCGTTAGAACTAATAAAAAACATAAATAAGCAAAGACAAGTAAAATAATCAATCCAAATAAATATAGAAAGAAAATAATAAATAAATTAAAAACTGTCCCCTGCTAAAATAACAGAATCAACTAAAACAATCAATCCAAATTTGAAGAATACATAGCTTTATTTTCCCTTTCCAAAACAAACTATTAAACAGGCGACCTAAAAAAATCCCCTCAATTTTTTTAATACGTTAATAAAACGTAGTAAAACGAAAAGAATAAATAAACATATAGAATAAAAAATGAAAATAAAAACAAATAAATTAACTTAACCCAAATAAATAAATGTATGAATAAATAAACAAGCCACTCCCGCCAAAATAACCGCCCGAATGGATTACCTACAATGCAGCACTGACCCATATGTATCAGTAGTCGAGAAAAAATCCAACAATCGCGCCCAGACGATTGCGTCTACCATGAAGCAGCCTGTCGCCTCTGAGTATTGACGTCTATGTTCTCTTTTATATCTATATTTACACACGCTCTATCTATGACATTGAGCACTTTATCCCATAAATATAGCACACATTAAAACTATATTTTTTCATATATATATATCTGTGTGTGTGTGTACATATATATATATATATATATATATATATATATATATATATATATATATACTAAAAAGAAGAGAGAAACCGCAAATCACCCTTGATGCATCTAAAATGTATGATTTAACAAAAAATATATTGTCAGGACATTTTACAAAAGAAAAGATGAGAAATGAAATGCGAAATGTACAAAGAAACTGTAACTGCCTGTGGTTGGTTACCCACTTTTTGAAAGAGCGAAAAGAATACGTCTTTTTGCAATGAAAAGTCACCGAGAAAGAGATCGAGTCTTTCAAATCTCGCGTCGCCTGTAAATCGTCACGGCCCGATAATTCCAACATCTCGCCGCAGTGAGATTTTATTAATCAGATGCCGGTAAGTCAACAATATAATAAATATTCATTTAGAATAGCTATGGCATTTTTTTATCTTATAAACATGGATTATGCAGCCAGATTCTTATTCATTTTATTGTAAATAATATGTGTGTGTGTCGAAGGTCAACTGACCCAATAGATAACAGCTTCGATTGAATAATTCAAAGATTAACTAAACCCAAAGTGTTGTGAATTCAAGACCTGGCAGCATCAAAAGGAACAAATCTTGGAGACCGGGTGTAACAGCAAAATTGTCCAAATCGTGTGAGAGCATAATCATCCATCCTACAAAATGTTTAATATCTAAAAATCCACCAAACTCAGTTTGTTTTTTTCCAGATTTTCAGATATCTTGATATATGAATCAATGAAAACCCCTTTGCGTTATTCAGGTAAAAAAAAAAACAGATTAAAATTGTTTTGTGTTAGACCCACTGTCTATCCAACTGAGCAACGGCGAGAGGAAAAAGATCATTCAGGCCTTCAGTAACAGTGCCAACATTCATATTCTGGCTTTAATCTTCAAAATCAATTCAAGAACTATCAAGAGAGTGGTAAATAAGTTTAAAAAAGAGGGAACATTAGAGAGAAAAAACTTGATCAGGAAGTCACAACAAGAAGAGGGTTCATCATTTCAATCTGGAGCTTAAGAGATCAATTACAAAAGATCCAACTCAATCCATAGGTGATTTGGTACGTGATAGAAGAGTTTCAGCTATGACTATCCAAAGAGCAGTGAAAAAAGACCTCGAAAATGAAATCGTACATGAAACATTTGAGGAAACTTGTTAATCCAGAACAGAAGGTTAGAAGTTTAGAGAGGGCGAAGATCATCGTGAGAATGTCGAAAAATGATCCCGGATCAATATATATATATATTAGAACTTATATATATATATTAGTCCAGTAGTGTTATAAAAACCTCGGAGAATTCCAGTAAGATATCTTTAATCATTACTAAGATACAGCGGTTGAGAATTTCATCTAACAATTGAACAATTTTGACAATTTGGTCTTACGGCCGGTATATATATATATATATATATATATATATATATATATATATAGTTACACGTGCCATGTTTAATATATGTCAGTTATCAGTTATCTCCTGTTAATTCCCCTTTCAAAGTTCTTCACCGCCTTAACCATGTATTAAACTCACACTCTTTGGGTCCTCTCACTGGATCTAACTAACGCCTTTATCCACTGCGCCATGTGTCCTTGATGACATCTGTGTATGAATTTCTGGGTATAATAAACCTAATGGCACGTGGAACTAGAACAGTCTACCCCATTGAACGAAATAAAGTTCGACATCGTCGGAGCGTACAACGGCCCAAACGTTGGAATAAACATGGCAACAAAGATAAGGACAATAGTCCGAATAATGTAAATAGTGTACAGGTCATTGTGAACCAACTTTCTTAGCTGAAGACTTTGAACTTGATTCCATATCAGTTCAGGAATTCATACAAGAGATTGTAACTTATTCATTCTTGGGGGGGTCGTCTTGGCGTCCTTGTGAGACGGCACAAAGTTTTGTTGAAAAGTGCACGGCTTTCCTTTTCTCAGGCTCTTTCAAAAGACACCACAAACCTCTCTAATAACTCCTTATAGTCAATAGCTTTGATCCTTAAGCAATTAGGAAAGACGTGAGGAGGCATGATATTTCCACTTTGCTCACGACTCACAGAATCCTCACTGCTGCCGGAAACCTTTTGTGCATGAGTGTTGGCCCAACCTTTGAGGCATGGATTACAACATGCGTTTTCAATTGTTGACTTAGTTTTATGGTTGTCATCCTAAAAAAAAACGGAAAAAACAAGAACAATTTAGAAAAAGATATTAAAAGAGGTGTCTTCATATATATATATATATATATATATATATATATATATATATATATATTAAAAAGAGGTGTCTTCATATATATATATATATAATTATTTACTCGAAAATTATAACATAAATATGTATAAAATCATTACAAAAATATCCATTTTTTTCAATACTTCTGGTGTCTTATCAATGAAAATAGTGTTGAATGTAGAATGGGTCTACATTCAACAGCATTTTCACTTGATAAGACGCCAGAAGTGTTGAAACAAAACGGCTATTTTTGTAGTGATTTTATAACATATTTATGTTATAATTTTCGAGTAAATTATTATATTTGCTCTATTCTGTATTGAACACTCTTTTAAGAATAGTATTTTTGATTATTGCAATTTATTCCGTATACACCAATCTTATACTTGGTTATATATATACATATATATATATATATATATATATATATATATATATACCGGAGAAATACTACTTTGTGGAACAAACCTGGTAATTCCCTGAAGTATTTAAGCTTGACCTCTTCACCTTTAACCTCTTCAAGTCAATCGTGATTTATGCTACTAAAATTCTCTTCCAATTATATGATACATCTCATCCAAAATTAACCACTGCACTGTCTATATTGAGTGGTACTCAAGCCATGTACTAGGTCAATAACACATTTCTTCCAAGCCAGCGAAAACAGTGATATTTGTATTCTCGTTTCTATATGAAAGAATAAAAAAATTATTTTTTTCTGAATAAATGCAGTTCCTGAAACATATTATTAATGTAATTCTCAAATGAATTTGGCAGGAAAAAATAAAAGCATCTCAATTAAAATAAATTTCCTTTCATAAATTATTAATATAAATGCGCTCGACCATGAAGTAATGCCTAACGTACTAACATGACACGTGCTCTGGGGAGATGGATACTTTTGTGTCTAGCATTTGCATCCTGAACTTGAAATCAGTGCCACCACCTATTTCAAAACTTCCAGTCTATCTTATTGAAAGGCAGAGATTGTGTGCTTCGAGACGAATTGAAAGCTTCGATTTTGAAAGTTGGTTTCCCAAAAATACATACCTTCTTCATTTGGATGCAATATATCGATGTATCCATATATATATATATATATATATATATATATATATATATATATATATATATATATATATACGCGGCTGCGTGTATGTGTCTGTGTGTGATCGGTGTATGTGTTTAGATAGATAGATAGATAGATAGATAGATAGATAGATAGATAGATAATCAACAGAATGCGATAGATAGATAGATAATCAACAGAATGAGATAGATAGATAGATAGATAGATAGATAGATAGATAGATAGATAGATAATCAACAGAATGCGATAGATAGATAGATAGATAGATAGATAGATAGATAGATAATCAACAGATTGCGATAGATAGATAGATAGATAGATAGATAGATAGTCTAAAACTGAATTTCATTATTGTTACACCCTATTCGTGTAGCCTTGTGTCTGAGTAGTCTATACATTTTTTTAATTATTTTACATCAATCAAAGCGATAATGATACTAAAACTTCAGGCTGTACTGAGAGTGGAAGTGAATGTGAAGAATTTACTGAGAAGAAAAATAATAATAAACAGGGTTTAGAGTAACCGAATATGGTGTTTGACGTTGCATTTCAAATTTTTCAAGATTGTATACCACAGAGCATCAGGAAAGCGAACGAAAGTTTCAAAGGTGAGAGATGTTACTGGAGAATTTATTAGAATAGAACTTACGGTTACATTCAAATTATTTTAATAATAAAAAATGAGACGAAGATCTCAATCTAGAAGTACGCTTAAATTTATTGCCACGAAAATATTTATAGAAAAGACAGAGAGAATCCACTTCACAGCGTTTGGAAAATTGTCTGAAGTTTAGATGCCAGGTTAAGACCGATAACATTGCAGACTGTTTTGAGCCATTGAAATATAGAATAAGAAGGCTCTAAACGCCAAATCATTGTGGCCCTGTGCCAAGCTTGTCTAATCTTGATGAATATCGGTGAATCCTTTGCTGTAAAGAGCGGGCAAATTTCTTCTATTTCATCCTCACATCAGGTTACCCCCGTACAAATTTTACTACGAAAACAGATTATTTTTAATAAAATCAAAAATAGTGTATATCTGTCGCAGAGAGAAGCCACTTCACAGCGCTTGGAAAATTGTCTGAAGTTTAGATGCCAGGTTAAGACCGAGAACATTGCAGACTGTTTTGAGCTATTGAAATATAGAATAAGAAAGCTCGGAACGCCAAATCATTGTGGCCCTGTGCCAAGCTTGTCTAATCCTGATGAATATCGGTGAATCCTCTGCTGTAAAGAGCGGGCAAATTTCTTCTATTTCATCCTCACATCAGGTTCCCCCGTACAAATTTTACTACGAAAACAGATTAATTTAATAAAATAAAAAATAGTGTATATCTGTCGCTAATTGTTTATATCCGATTGGATTCTGTATTAATTCTCGGAGTCATTAAAGTTATTTTTTTTTTCCTTCACTTAGTTTTTTTAAAGTTCACTTCTGTGAGCTTGTCGTAAATTCAGGATTTATTTTCGAATTGATCTGATTTTTAAAACGAAAACATAAATTCCGGAAGCCCTTTTCGGCTTAAGATAACGAAAATTGGTTCCACAGGAATATTCTAATATACTTTTTATCGTTATTTTATGTCATCTTGTTTTAATACAGCACGAAATACGATAGTTTGAAGACTAGAAAAACTGTAAAATTGAAAAAAAAGGATTTATTTGGGTGTAATGTCCACATTTAAGAAGCTACAAAATCCTTTCATTACTTCGTATGAAAAAAAAAAAGAAATCTTGGTGTCCTAACTGACAAAGTTACCGATATTTTTTTACTAGTAATTTAATAACCAATTTCTTTCTTCGCAAATAAATCACCGACCGAAAATAATATTGTGAAATAAATGTTAACCACAAATAGCTGTAATATCTTTTAAATTATGTTTACAGTCAAGCTGGGATTTCAAACATGGTTTTAGATTTTTTGAGAGTGAAAAGTTTTCTCTCTTTTTTGAAGAGTATGAGATTAGAGTTTGATTAATGGCGTATAACTTAGAACGTACATTCAAATAAAAAAGAAGAAACAGTTTAAAGTCAAACGTCTACCGAGTATTTAAATACACTCTTGAGTAAATTCAAAGAAAACGAATAATTCCGTTATTATTTAAATTTTTTTTCATATTTTTCCAATGAAAAATAACCCAGTACACATGTTAATACTTCGTATGTCCATTCCACGAAGTCGTTCCTTGCAGATTGATCAGATTCTCCATTGGATTTAAATTAGGAGAGTTTTCCAGCCGATCGATAGTTCTTATGGTATGGCTTGCCAGTGTGTTCGTTTAGCGTTACAAATTTTCGTACGCTTCCTTGGAGTAATGTCCATCGCAGACAATGACCGTAGGACAACCAATCGACAGAAGGGACACTAGTGTCTGAACATGAGGAAAATCTGATGCAATATTTTTCAACACCAAACAAATTTAATTATTCACCCCGAAAATAGATTCATATTACTGCATACCACTGCAATCTGAGAAAAAAATAGAAATCGATTACAATGGGGTATGATACGTTTTTACCGATCCTTGATTACAGCAATTTTGGTTCGTTTAATAACGTCTCTTCTTTTCTTTTCAGACTATAACGTGTTAGTATCAAGCTACTCTTATCTGTGAACAATAGTTGTCTTGTATTTTGCAATGAAAGTTCTCGCAAGTAAGGAAATTGTTGAATTTCAACGAGGGCAAATAAGAGGATGGCATCAGTGTGGCAAGTCAAATAGAGAAATTGCTAGGTTTTTCCAGGTTAATCATCAAACGGTTAATAATATTGTCAAGAAATGTAATGATGAAGGCCATTGTCATGTAGAACAACATTCAGGAAGACCAAGCTTCGGGCACTGAATATGGAAATCATCAGAAACTGTCGTCAGAGCATCAAAGATGTCGCCAACAGAATGGAAATGTCACCATATGCGGTCAGAAAGACTCTGAAAGAGCTAGTCTATCAAAGAAGAGTTGAAATAAAGAAGCCCTTGATTTCAAAGTTTAACAGGTACCTTCGTATGGACTGGGAAAGAGAATTCGAGTATGTAATTTGGTCAGATGAAAGTAAATTCTGCCAATATTCGAATTCGAGATTGGTTTCTGTTTGGGGAAATTAGAATGAAACTTGGAACACTGAATGTCTGCAGGTGACCGTGAAACATTTAGGAATTGAAGTAATGGTGTGGGGTGATGTCTGGTTTGGAGGGAAATCTGAGCTGATTCTTGTTGACGAGCGGCTCATTGGTCCAAAATACTGTCAAATATTAGAGGAAAGAATGCTCCCACTATTTTAAACCAATCAGATTGACAACAATGTCTACCTTTTTCTCATACGAGCAAAGTAACAAAGGCCTGGAAGGATTTGCAAGGAATCAAGTCACTGCCATGGGTAGCCCAAAATCCTGACATGAATCTAATAGAGCACGTTTGGGAGCACCTTGATTGAAGGCTAAGAGAGCGTGCAACCAAAATCACGTCAGTGGCAATCCTTAAAGTAACATTGCTAAAGGAATGGCAAAATATGGATCAGTCGATTGTTGATAACTTGATTAAATACATGAAAAATCGATTACAAGCACTGAAACAAGGAAATTCATGTCCTACTCCATACTACTTCAAAATACTTCTTGTTTATGTTGAATAGGGATTACGTAATTAGATTTCGAAATTGGATGTAGTTTATTTCTCCTGTCTAAAACTTTTCTTAGGTCACTGTATATCCTGTCATTACAGTGTGTCTAAAACAGACAATATATATATTAAGGTGTCCTATATTTATGGGATAAAGTGCTCAATATAAATATAAAAGTGAACATTGAAGTCAACACTCAGAGGCGACAGGCTGTTTCATGCTCGACGCAATCTATATTTACATACGCTCTTTCTCTTGAGCACTTTATCCCATAAATATAGGACACCTTAAAATATATTTCTTCATATTCAGCTCCTGATAAACAGTAGATGACTTTTGGTATATTTATAACACATTATGGACACTGAAAAATTTAGCCACGACTACTCCCTAAAATATAAGCACCTCATCGCCACCCACATTTAAGCTAAAATTAATTGAAAAAAACGAAAGCTTCATAAAAAGAATAAGATGGAAAGCCCATTTCTTTTTAAACCAGGACCTTCACAATAACAATACACTGAAGGAAATATACGACCGGCATGACAATTGCGTACAGCATGAAACAGCCTGTCGCCTCTGAGTGTTATAATAATATAATAGTCTCAAACACTAATATTCCATGGTTATAATTTATTACATTAGAGTCGTAATCACAGGACATTGAGTTCTACTTGGATTCTATCCTCTTGAAATTTATATATATATATATATATATATATATATATATATATATATGTTTGAATAAAAGACAGACCACGTTAAGATTCCATGTAATAAGCTATTTCACCATAACCCCTTTAACAGGGTTCTGGATCATCAGACTTTACTTCCAAAATCTGAAATGAAAAGTGAAAAGAAATTCACACGTTTTTTACGGACCTCATCAAGTCTACGTAAAATTAACGAAGTGAGGAAGTGAGGTGGGAGAGAGGATATGAGTGTGTCATATGTATCATTTTAGTTTCCTATTATAACCCCAGTGTGTCGGCTAGATGTTGCTCAAATTTAACGCATCTCTAGATATAGATGGCTAAGGGGTGAATGATAAGAACGACATTAAAGGAAGAATTTACAACAACCCCAATAAATTACACGATATATATATATATATATATATATATATATATATATATATATATATATATATATTGAACACTAATAATATCAATATATATATGATGCAGCAAAATCCGATACTTGAAAATAAGTAAACGAAATAGGCAATAAAAACAAAAGTTGTATATGCAGATAATCGACAGTTGGACAACTAACTAACGTTTTTCAAGATGGAATATGAGCGCAGAGCAGCGGTAGTAGTTTCTTTTTGCGCCAGGAAGAAGCCTTCGGAAATGATGGCCTGGTTTGGGTTCAAGACGACCATGGTCATGGACATTTGGAGGAAGTGGAAGGCTTGTGAGAACAATGACGAGTTTACTGCCAAATAAAAGGCCCACATCGTTCTTTCTTCGGCCGTTAGGACCGACAAGTTCGTCGCAGCCGTGAAGGAGACAGTCAACAATGATGGAAACCAGAGCTATGCCAAGATCGCCGCTGACATGGGCTGTCACAAGTCGACGGTCTGCCGAACGATCAAAAAGGACATAGGTTACTCGTCCTACAGCAAGTCTCACCGCGTGCTCATCACGAATACCTCCAAGGAGTCGAAAGAGCACAAGCACGGGTCCGTCGGGATGCTGAGGTACTTTTCTGGTGAAAAGAATTTCATCCAGGACCAGACGAGCAACAGGCAGAACGACAGGTGGATCTGCAAAGACATCGAGGTGGTTTCCGTCGTGAAGCATACGATGTTTCCCTCCTCCGAGATGGGGGACGTCATGCCTCTGTTCTTCTTTCAAAAGGGCCTGAGATTAACCGCTGAGATTAAACGCTAAGATCTGGATTGACGAGATCGCCGCCGAATGCTCCTACGACTTCCAGTAGGGCTCCGCTCCTGCACAGAAGGCGTGGCTGCTCAATAATGTTCCTCACCACTGTTCGCCCTCCTAACCCGACTGCAACACCCTTGACTATTTCTTCTGGGGCGTGATCGAGGCCAAGACCAACAAGCACGCCCACAATACGGTAGACACTCTGAAGGCTGGCATCGTGGTAGCGTTCGCTGTTATGGACAAGGACATGGTCGCCAAAACGTGTGACTCATTTCGCGCCCGCCTTGATGTGGTCGTAGGTTACATTGAAAAATTATGTAGTATGTAACTCTAACTGTTTCTAAATAAAATGTCAGGTCACTGCATATAAAACTTTTATTTTATTGCTTTTTTTTTTCTTTTATCAAGTGTCGGATCTTGCTACAACACCTATATATATATATATATATATATATATATATATATATATATATATATATATATATATATGTATGTATGGGGGCGTGGCATTGTGAACATGTTAACGCTATTCACTAAGAAAAAATAATAAATCTGCTAAGCAAGTGGATCAGAAACAATTTATTTAGAAATTTCAAATTATCAACTGCTATGTCGTACTGGAGAAAAAATAGTTAATTCTTATTATTGCATAGTTGTGATGTGAATTAGTATCTTTGCTTTAGCGTGCTTAGTTTGAGTTTTTCTCATTTTGACTTTGAAAATTCTCATTTCCCCTTTGAGTTTTCAGATTTTGAACTTGTAAAGGTATAGACTTAAAAAGGTTAATATTGTAGTGATAAGAGAAACATCCTTT
The DNA here is from genome assembly GCA_903632075.3 of Acanthosepion pharaonis. Classification (NCBI taxonomy): domain Eukaryota; kingdom Metazoa; phylum Mollusca; class Cephalopoda; order Sepiida; family Sepiidae; genus Acanthosepion; species Acanthosepion pharaonis. The sequence continues at coordinate 424,453 of CAHIKZ030005468.1, read as the reverse complement.
TGGTAGTAGTTTCAACAGGGAAGAAACTCTTTCAGTGGGACTTCGCACCAATGGAACACGTTGGAATGTGGGTGGTTTGTTACTATGTAAGTGGTATGGCAGGTCCTAACCGGGAAGTTTAGACTTGGCGGTACCATGGAATGAAGTTCATCCAAGCACTTTCCATGGAAGTAGAGATAGAGCAGTAAGAAACTCGCCACATCCCACCTATGAAAGAGAGATAAGACGGTGGAAAATAATTCTTCGTCCAAAATGTCTCGTAGACGGTTTTGAACTCTATCAAGACCGGAATATGAGGACAGGCCAGCCGCCGCCCATATATGACAAATGTATTCCATTTTTGGCCTGATTTTGGCTCTTATAAAAGTAGAGGATAGTGTGGACTCGTCCATTTACCTTATCACCCCTAGCAACTGGAACATTCCATTTTACACGCCTACGTGAATCAACTAAACCAATCAAAAACCTTACTGTGATAATTCAAAAACTTCACGTGAGGAAGTTAAATTGCGCCAAAACTTATTCGAGTCGAACCTGACATCTAAAACTTTATATAAGGATGATTTCCAACAGACCAAATCAGTCAGTCCAGCAAACAATATTTCTGCCACATTCAAAAGTTTGTGGGGGGTTTTATTACTAACACTAATTTTGTTTGGTTTCTTGTAAATATATTTTGTCATTTTGTATGTATTCATTGGGGATCATTTTAGAAGTTGTTGTTTTTATGCCCCCCCCCAGACAATATTTGTACATAAGGGGATTATTTAGTTTTTTCATAGAGTCAAAGAGGCATTTTAGTGTATGTAGTAAGAAAGGTATGGATAAATGTGTTGTTTTGGTGAAAGGATTATTGTTCTGTATGATAGGGTCAGTGGCTGTGGCTAGCTAAGTTTTAATCTAAGACAAGTGATGACCGTCCTTTACCCCAACCCCCTTTTCGGCCTTGTGCCACATTTGTACATAGTACAATAAATAATGTCAGTCAGTCCAGCAAACACCGGCTGATCGGTTGAACTCTTTGCTTTCGGGCGGGGAGGAACCCGAGAGAGGCTACGCTGAAGGGCGGATTCTCTTTCAGGGAGGTAAACCGACCCTGAACCCATTTATACGGGTTCAATGGGCATATTTTGAGCCCACCACGGGCTCCGGAGATCCCACGGCTCGGAGAGCCACGTTAAAAAGGCCTTGTGCCACATGACGCCCTCGTGGTGTGTGTGTGTGGGGGGGTGACTGAATATCGTCAGTCCAGCGAACACAGAGAAGCGCTAATCTAATCCACGTAACTTGCGATTATAATTTTTCCGCGCGAAAAAAAAAACAAACTCGACTCGAAGATTACTCTGTGAATACAAAGAACTTCAACTCGCAAGACTTTACTTATCCAAAGTGAATTATTAACGAATATTAAGTAAATACTATTATTTAACATATTTCATACTTACAGTTAAGGGTAGACTACTTCTGAATGACTAAATTCTAAACAATACAAAAAGAACAACACGAACATAATAACGGTGTTTAAACACTAATTACGAATTCTTATAGACTGTAAAACAAATTCACCAAGACACCAAAAAAACAAACAAAATCTTCATCCACTAACAAACATAACAACACAATAATATCTTGTAATAATATTTTGTATATAATATTTGTATTGTATATAAATGCATTTGTTTGTTTGAATTGAATACATGTTTTGCCTTGTTTTATATTAAGTATTATTTATTGTTGTGAATGCAAGAGAAGATCACGAAACCTGACAAAAAATCCTTCTGATATATTCTAACACCATAGCAAAAAATCTTAGTTCATTCTGCGCATCCCCAACAATAGCATGAGGAGTCAGGTAGTTACGAAAGCCTTACAGGGAGTCGACCATGTTAACTGCATCTTTAGCGATGGATGTTATATAAGATTTCCACTTGAGGCCGAGTCTGAGTTTGTCGC
>CAHIKZ030005468.1:380000-420000 GCA_903632075.3 Acanthosepion pharaonis | reverse complement strand
TAATGTTTTCTACAATGATTAATTATGCTTAATTCTTTGTCTTGAAGGTTTATGTTTGTATTGCAAAATTTAATCGTTTATTTAATATATATCTACTAACGGATGAATAAAAGTCTTTTATATCTATTTGTATAAAAGAGCAATTGTTTTTGTTTGCAATATTGTTGAACCAATTAATTTTTTTTGCATTTTTCCATTGATTTATATTTAATAGTTTTTTTTTATTTCGAACACATTTTTTCTACTATTTTTATTCCTATATTACTTTTTGTAGGAATTAATAACCTCCATGTAGGTTTGTTTAGAAAATTATCCTTATGAGATTTAATTGAATAAATGTTTCTAATTTCGTTAATTGCTTAATTCTGATATCTAATTTTATTGTTTTTTTTTTCTCTTTTGCTATTGTTTTTGCTTCTTGTAAAACTTCTTTTTTGATTAGTTTCTTATATTTGGTAGGTTCCATTTTATAAATTGTTCTTGATTTGTCGGCTCGAATAAACAGTTTTTTGATTGATTTATTGATTTTATGTCATTTGTTAATTGTTTTTGAAATTTACTGTTTTTTTTTTCGATTTTATATATATACTTAATAAATCATTTTCGAGATCAATAACATCTTTTTGTTGTGGTGGACATTTCATTGACGAAAATCCGAATACGTTGTTGTTGTTATTAATATTATTGTTATCATTAACAAAGCAAAATAATTTCCATGTTAACTTTTTTATGAAACGTTCTATTTTTTTCTAATAAATTTGATTTTATATTGGTGTATATTTAATATAGGAATATTTTTCATGAATAATGAAAATGTATAGGTTCCATATTTTGTGGAAATTTTAATAGGAATGAATTAGATATAATCAATAGACTGCAAAAATGCTCGACATGGAATTGTTTTTATTACTGGAGTTTACTGAAAATTTATATATGAAGTCAACATCAGGAGGCGGTAGTCTGTCTCATGATAAACGCAATCGTCAGGCCATGTGCGTTTTGTTTTTGCTCAAAACTCTCTCTCTCTCTCTCACACACACACACACACACACACACACACACACACACACATATATATATATATATATATATATATATTTTAATGATAGCATTGTGGATAGTCTATTGTATTATTCTAACTGTTATTTAAGTGGACGGTAACGGTTGTATTCCGAATTATTCTAGGGGCCAAATCAGTTTAACTAACTATTGTTAGTTAAACTGATTTAATTTATTATTGACGATTTTATTCTTAGTTGATATTACTACGTTTTCTTGTGTTTATATGTGCGTCGTGGTTTGTTACTTTTTTTACAATTTCCTTATTTTTATTTATTTATTTTATTGTATTTATTTTCGTTCATTACTGTTCATTTTCAGTTTAAATAACGTAATAAAAAATGTTTTCATGACTGCATTTTGAGACGAGTTCTGATCGTTTATTTAGTAGTTTGTGATGGTATGGGAACGCAAGTATAGATATTTTCTATCGAGTTTTTGGAACTATTCTTGTAGACTGATGTAGTTTTCCTTATTTCCCATTATATTTTTTGTGTTTTTTTGTGTTTTTTTTTAATTTCCCAGATATGTTTAGAAAGCTGTATAAATAAATAGTCGATCAAAAAAAAAAAACGCACATGACTGCTTTTAGCTTGAAACAGACTCTCGATTCTGTGTGATGACATTAATATCCACTGTTATGTTTAGATACACTCTATCTCTTATATTGAGCACTTTAACCCATAAATATATGATACCTTAACCTATATATATATATATATATATATATATATATATATATATATATATATATTAATGAATGTGCATAAACCTACTTTCGAAGTGCAACTTAAAGTTTCGTTGCACTTCGAACGTAGGTCTATGTAAATTTATTAATATATACTACTTACCTCTGTCTAACCAGATTGAACACTGTTTTATTTAGTAAACTCGTGTTGCAACACAATACCCTATATGGTGGGCTTTTTTTTCGGAACACCACATCTGTTCCCTCATCCCAGATTTAAGTAAGCACCTTAAAATCAATGGATTTTTAGCGTCGCTCTTTAGCCAGTGTAGTGTACACCTTTTTATTTTATTTATTTTTTTTTTTTTCTTGGTAAATTTGAACATAAGTGTGTTGTTTACATTAGAATGTGTTTTGTGAATATCTAACGGGGCCTAATTTAACGCTGTGGTTAACAAGCTCATTAGTTAGTGTGGTGAAATTCACCTGTGACTCCATAATTCTGCAATTATGCTACAATTACCCAGCGCAAGTAAATGAAGATGTCTGTATTTCACTTAGTCGATAACTTTGTAGATATATAACGGTGACCAAAAGAAATAATCCACCAAGATAAAATACAAGTTGACGTATTCACGTGTTAACAATACATCATCTTTGTCACCATATTTATTACAACGTTTCAGCCGTTGTACGCTCTGGCCTTCAGGTTGTTGGAATGTCGAACTGAACCTAGCAGCCTCCAAAAACTAGGATAGGCGGGTACAAGAGAAGGACAACAACATTAATATGTCTGCCTTATGTGAAGAGGTTATCAGAGAAAATACAAAGGATCTGCGGTCCATATAACATCAGGACAACCTTCAAAAGGTGGACGACACTTCACAGATACCTCTCCCGACTAAGACCTCCCCGCATAGAGGGTAACATGACAAAAGCCTGTGTGTACGCTATCCTGTGAATCTGCGGAAAGAAATATAATGGCGAGACAGGCCGCCCCCTTAAGGTAAGGCTTCAAGAACACCAGAAAGCTGTAACACGAAGAGAAGTGGAAAAATCAGGTGTGGCTGCCAACATATGATGAAAGAAGGGAGATCACCGCCCTCTGTGGCATCAGATTGATATCATAGACAAAGAACACCATCGGAAAATTCGTAAACTTAAGGAATCAGCACATATGCTAGGCTACAAAAATCTCCTGAGCTGACCAAGCATAGAAATGAATACAATATGGGAACCAGTAATAAGGAGTGCCAAAGGAAAGTGATAATAACAACAAAAATTGCAATATGAGCTCTGGTAAAAACATAATATGATAACAGCAAAAATTGCAATATGAGCACTGGTAAAAATAGTTGCTGAAGACATTATGTTTATAATACCCAGAAATTAATACACAGACGTCCTCAAGGACACATGGCACAGTGGATAAAAGCGTTAGTTATATCCTGTGACAGGACCCAAAGAGTGTGTGTTTAATTCCCGGTTAAGACAGTGGAGAACTTGGAGACGGGAATTAACAGGACATGACATGGCGCGTGTAACTAGAACAGTGAGCGAAATAAAGGGTTCAGTTCGACATTCCAACCAATTGGAGAAGGCCGGAGCGTACACCGGCGGAAACGTTGTAATAAATATGGTGAGAAAGATGAGGACAATATTCACCAAAGGGGGTACATACCTGAACGCATCGTGATATTGAAATAAGTAAATGTTTATAAGCATTTTCACACAACTCAAGATTAACATCGCCACGGATTAATATATGGAACTCAAATCTTCCATGTTAAAGAATGAAAAATTTTGAGGGTTCAATTTTTCTTCCTATTGTAGTTGATTGATTGAAGATGTTTTAGAGAAAATGGAGGCAAAAAGGACACTTAACTTCAGAAATTCATGGTTGAAATTTCTACAGCAATTTCTGGAGGAAGGAATGGTTAGAAATGTAATACTCACAGGTCATAATAAAGGCAAGAAGGACAGACAAAAACATCGCAAAATCTACCAAACATATGGTTGGCAAAGCAGGGTTTAGGATAGATAGCAAAAAGACAAAATTCGCTATTAGCTAAAACGGGCAGGATTTTGTGGAGAGTCCTGATTCCCAGTGTTTTGAAAAGACACTACGATTTTAGAGAAGAGGAAAAATACATACATGTCACAATGAATCGCTGAGGTGTTTGAAATATTAAAGTGTGTTGTCCAAAACACCAAGAAGCATTGAAGTTGCGAGTGTTTTAGATACAAAGGCCGACTTTCAAAATTAGAGAAGACATCAAAGAAAACCTGTGAGTTTACAAGATACCTAAGCCAAGAAATCAACTTGCATTTTTTTACGTTCAGGTGTAGTACTTGTATTCATTCAGGATAGGAATACAAGTTGACGTATTCACGTGAACACAGTGCCAGGGGGAAATACAGAAACGAACGCATAGTAATAGTGAAAATAAAGCATACAAAAGTTGTATTACCAATTAGCTGTACTTTGAGATAATAATAAATACCTATTATTAGTCGTAGTATCATCCAAAGATTTATTTCACGTCTACCATTGTCTCGTGTTTTAGAATTTTTGTTTTTAGTATGAATTAACTAGGAAACTATAGAGATTTGAATGTGTTTTGCGTGTATTCCTCGTAGAGATAGTGGGAGCTACGTATATTAATTGTTGAGAAACTGATAAACTGAAAGACCTTAGAATGAAAACCTCCCCGAATTCCATCATCTGCCATAAAATAATATTGATTAATAGATTTTTTTAAGGATTATCAATCCCATATGTTTATAGAAAGAAGAAATATATGTTGGATTGTAAGAATATTTTTTGAGTCCCACTATTTCACCAATAACCGGCGAAGGAGGGGAATCATGGGAATTTGCAAGCAAATGATGTCACGGACCCAGCTTCTCATTCCGTGCATCTGCCCATCACATTATTAATAAGTATATAAGAATAATGAACATTATTTTATGCTGGTACACGCATACACAAACACAAATACACACGCACATATATATATATATATATATATATAGATAGATAGATAGATAGATAGATAGATAGATAAACCTAGTGCGCCAGACAAACCTACCCAGGTTTCACCTAAGCGGATCGTTAAGGAAAGTTCCCTGACGATCCGCTTAGGTGAAACCTCGGTACGTTTGTCTGGCTCACTAGGTTTAACTAGGTCTGCTCTACGGTTGTATTGAGATCTTTTGTTAGTTGTTTACTCGTGTAGGGTTTTTTTTCTTTGGGCTTTAAATCTGTATCTGTGCGTTTTTTTTCGACAGACTTTCATGTTCCTGGCTCTTTCTTTTTTTCTGAAACCTTTTTTTCCTTCGAGATTGATTTGATTATTGGCAAATCAAAACTTCGAAGGTTTTCCGAAACCAGTATAGTTACCTATATTTATATTTATATTTACAAAGCTCTAGGTTACTCTATCGGGCACTGTTTTAAATCAACTAATATATATATATATATATATATATATATATATATATATATATATATATATAGATAGATAGATAGATAGATAGTACAGTTCAAATGTTTGAAAGCCACCCCCAGAATTACAATGGGATGAACTTGACAGAAGAGAGAAAAAATATAAAAAGAACCCTTAGTAATTGAGACATTTTGCAACGAACACTAAAAAAATTGTGCTGCAGCAATCAAGGCTAAAGGAGGATATTTTGACGAGAGCAAAGTTTATTTATATTTTTTTTTCTTTTTGTCATAATAAAAATTTTCACAAAACAACTACATTTTGGGCCAATTTAAAGGAAAATACTTAACTTTTGAGTTGCAGTATATATATATATATATATATATATATATATATATATATATATATATATATATATATATATATATATATATATATATATATATATATATATATATATATATATATATATAACATGTACAGTATACAAACCATACTTTCGATTAAAAAAAAAACAAGATGGTTAATTTATCTTAATTTATCTCGAATAATTAATTAAAGATTCAACACGATTAATATATATAATCCTTTTAAAAATGTAACATAAATATGTTACAAAATCACTACAAAAATAGACGTTTTGATTCAACACTTTTGGTGTCTTATCAAGTGATTGAATGGTGTTGAATGTAGAATAAAGGTTTTAAAAGGTCCAGCGGCCAAACATCCCTCGCTAGTGGAAACACTGTTACATAAGCTGCACTGACCAATCGAAATACTATTTTGGGCCAATATTTAAAATAAAAATACCACTTGCTTAAACTCGCCAGATGTGTAATGCATTGCTTTCCCTTTTCTCATTTTCCCTCTAATCGAATTGTGAGTATTAGATTCTCTAGATCTTCTCTTTACGTGTCCCAGAAATTTCATCTGCCTCTTCCTAATGTTAATTATACGCTTCCTCTTTGTTTGCATCCTCTTCAAAACCTCATCGTTGCTCACACGCTCGGTCCATGATATCCTCAGCATCCTTCTGTACAACAATACCTCGAGTCTCTTCTTTATCAGTGAGGACATTATTCAACATTCGCTGCCGTAAAGGATGACAGATTTCACGTAGCAGCTCAGTATTCTTTTCTCCTGATCCGAGGCCTTGCTGCTGGACGTAGTCTATCGTCTTACCCATAACACGGTCTCAAATAGTGTCGCACCAGCTGCGTTATTCGCTGGTATTCTAATATTCATCCACGTGATTAAACAGTTGTTTTTAACCAATCTTGTGTTCCAGTGTTTTCCTTTTGGAATATTAGTAACCCGATCTATGGGTTGATACGATTATTATAACAATTTTTAAATTTTGTTTACTTTCCAATATTTTCCAAATTCACTATAATGTTCCTCAGTTTGTTATTGGTAACGATATTTTCGTGGTATTTTTTCACTGGTTTCGAGTATGCTCGTACAGAGCGAAACGTTAACAGTAAAATAAACAATTTTAAACATAAATTATTTTTATAGATTCCTTACTACATAATTCCTTTCCCTATTAATTACCATGTTTTCTTGCGATTGATTTCCTCCGTCGTCTTCGCCACGATTTGGAAATACGAATTTTCCTTCACTTTAGCCACCATCTGAGGCTACAGAGACAAGTCTAACCCGTTCCTTAAACCCATATCTAATAGAGGAAGAGACTGATTGATACCTTTAGCAGGAGCATTTGTTCGAAAGAGAATGAGATTGGTTAACCCTGAATTTGAAATTTTATTGGCAGATTCCAATTTACCAACGGATATCGCTCATATTACCGGCAGATTTCTATAATCTGTACGTTTTGTTACTTATTTTCCCCCAAGAAAGTCTACCACTAATAGAACACTAGATATTAAATTTATTATGTATGTCTTTGGAACTAACGCATGAAGACACGTTATGACCCACTTTTATACAAGACTTTCGAAAGGATTATTCCTGACATGATTCATCATATTCTTCGATCTGAAATTAGATTTTGACGGATAAATATTGTTCACTGTCTTATTGTATGAAAGTTTTTAGCTGATCAATCATCTGTGTAATTATTTCGATAAACTTTAGTTACAAGAAGAAAGACATTTCCAACTTGATAGAGTTGTATGATTTTTTTTCTTGAAAGAACATGCCGCTTGCCGCAGAGCATAAATATCTCTTGTGCCAATGTTATTGAAGTAAATCCGAAGTTAATTAAATTAAACTCATAGACTTTTCAAAAAAAAACAAACTACGCCTATACATATGATCTCATTGTTATCAAACAAAAGGTACCATTATTGGAACTAGAGAATCCTTTATCCTGCTTGCCCAAGAAAATCGTTATGTCACCTGGACAGTTGTTCCCAGGTTGCATGCACTTATTAAATATCCCAAGAGCCACTAGACACAGATGACTACTGAATGAGACTGTTATGTGAGTCTAAGAGGAGGGGGTAAAAATTATAGTCCATGGGGACAGAACAGATATCATTTAATCCTTGACTTAATGGGATTAAGGTTGTAGTGATCGAGGAGGCATCCTCTTGAGATTCTGGTCCTCAAAGTAGCGATTCTTGGGAAGCAGTTGTCCCAAGAGAACTTCTTTTTTACTAATTTTTGTGGCCGTTAACAATTAAGTATAATTCAAGACTTCAATGTTAAGATAAAACAATATTTAATTACAACCGCAAATAAATAATTAACAAGAATAAAATCAAAACCCAAACTTTAATAACGATTTTCTTTGAGAAAGCAGGATAACGGATGTTCTAGTTCCAATAATGGCACCTTGTTTCCCACAATCATCACATCACTCCATTAGGTAAGACATGAATACGACTTTTATCGACGTTGCTTAACTTTGGTGAATGTACGAGAAACGGCGTTTCAGTGTGGTGTGGCCATAAGTTTTAACTCACCTGAATATTCTAAACTGCATTCCATCTGATTCCGCTAACATGCCAAAATTTGAAAGCCTTAAAAGTCAAACGATTCAGTCACTTCATATGATCCCATTATTGTTGAAAAAATGGTAGCATTATTGGAATTAGGCTATCTGGTATCCTGCTTGCCCAAAGAAAATCGTTATGTCACCTGGTCAGTTGTTTCATAATCTTTCAGCCTGACTGTTGCATGCACTTAATACAAGAGCCCAAGAGCCACTTACGACAGATGGTTATTGAATGAGACTGTTGTATGGGTCTAAGGAGAGGGGGTAAAATGATAGTTCATGAGGATTTACAGATCAGATATCATTTAACCATTGACTGACTGAGATTAGGAGGCATCTTCTTGAGATTCTGTTCATGAAAGTAGCGGCGCTTGGGAAACAGCTGTCCCAAGAGAACTTCTTTCTTACTAATTTTTGTGACGTACGGTGGCCGTTAATAATTAAGCATAACTCAAGACTTCAATGTTAAAATAAACCTGTATTTAATTATAAGCGCAAATAAATACTTAACAAGAAGAATGAAGTAAATGTCAACCAAGGATAATTAACCATTTCTGTGATTACCTTGTTAGTATCGCGGCTCGGCTTAACGTCCGCTAAATCCTAAATTAAAACCCAAATCATCGACGCAGAATAATCCACACTAATTCGACTGGATAGTTCCATTCAATCGTCACTCAATAATCCCTGCAGTCAGTAGCCTAACACCACTGTCGGAAAAAATATATTCATAAATACAGAATGTCACGCTCGAACCTTGGTGTCGGCATTTACTCATTTGCTTCCTGTATGACACAGAAAAAAACCACTACGTTGCCTTGTATGAAATTGATATGGAATTCACCATTTAATTAGACGCCCATATTGCTTTCCTTTTTAAACCATGATTCGGGTTATTCGATGTGGTGTAATGGTTAGCAAACTTATCTGACTAGATCAATGACGACTGAATAGGGAGTTCGATCTTCACTGGGTGCCCGATACATTCGGCCTAGCGCCACATCTAAGCTAAATTAATAGCAACAAAATAAAAATTTCCAAATGTTTTATCACCGAGAAAGAAATGATTTCAAACGATAAAATGGGTTTCATTATAGAATTGTTGAGAATAATCCAGTAATAGTAAGTGTCGATCGATAGAAGGAGAGATATATAAATATACTGATATAGCTAGATAATTAACAGAATGTAATAGATAGATAGATAGATATGAAGAGAATTAGACAGTGAAAGAGATATGAATATGTTGAGATAGATAGGAATATTCAGAGATAGATAGATAGATTCTACTGAAGAGCAATATCTAACAAACTAGAAACACAGAAAAATCACTCATGAAATGAATTGCAGAAACAGATATGAATGCGCTAAGATAGTGAGTATCCTGTACCAGAAGATTGCATACCCGCATGAAACAACGAGTCGTGCTATCGACGTGGGACAGGTTGTATATTCACTAATATATATATATACATATATATATATATATATATATATATATGTGTGTGTGTGTGTGTGTGTGTGTGTGTGTGAATAATGACAAAAGAAAAATTATCTTACATTACTTACATTATTCGGACTATTATCCTCATATTTGTCGCCCTATTTATTACAACGTTTCGGCCGTTATACGCTCCAGCCTTCTTCAGGTCGTTAGAATATCGAACTGAACCCTTTATTTCTGAGATGAGGTATTATGTACACTATTTACATTATTCGGACTATTTTCCTCACCATTTTCGCTATATTTATTACAACGTTTCGGCCTTTCAGTATCTGTCTATATTTATGAGATTAGGTATTATGTACACTATTTACATTATTCGGACTATTGTCCTCATCTTTGTCACCATATTTATTACAATGTTTCGGCCGTTGAACGCTCTGGCCTACTTCAGGTCGTTGGAATGTTTAACTGCACCATTTATTTCGCTCACTGGGGTAGAATTTTCTAGCACAGTGGATAAAGGCGTTAGTTAGATCCGGTGAAAGAACCCAAAGAATTGGAGCTGAATACCCGGTTAAGGCAGTGGAGAACTTTCAGAGATAACTGATAACTGACATTCATTAAACATGGCACGTGGAACTAGACCAGTCTACCCCAGTGAGCGAAAGAAAGGCTTCATTTCGACATTCCAACGACCTGAAGAAGGCCGGAGCGTACAACGGCCGAAACGTTGTAATATGGAACCAATGATGAGGACAATTGTCCGAATAATGTAAATAATGTACATAATACCTCATCTCAGAAATATAGACAGATACTGAAAATTATCTTAGCCGATGCGTTTTCTCCTCTGATGAACTTATCAAGGCAAATGTAAGGATTTTATTAACAACTATTTATAAACACAAAATGTTTAAGCGTCCTGGGTATGACGATAAATTACATCCGTGTCCTGGGTACGACGATAAACTACGTCCAACAGCAAGGCCTCTGATAATACGTTTTTGAAAAAAAATGTTGCCAGCTGTATGTTTTTGAAAATAATAATAATAATAATAATAATAATAATAATAATAATAATAATAGTAATAATAATGTTACCAACTGTACGTTTAAAAAAAAAAAAATAATACCAGCTATACGTTTTTGAAAAAATAATATTACCAGCGACACATTTTTGAGAAAAAAAAATATTGGCAGAAATGGATTTTTGACAAAGCAAAAATATTGCCAGGAAAAAAAAACAAACTTGTCGACATTAAATAACCCATTAAGGTTGATATGCTGTAAAACAAACAAAAGAAAATCTTTAGATTTAAGAAACACTTATAAATATTAATCGGGTTAACTGACATGTCTATGTAAATTATGGAAGATGCTAAGTGATGTAATTTAATGTCTAATAACTATGTAAATTATGGAGGATACTAAGCGATTTAATTTAATGTCTAATAAATAAAAGTATTTTTTTTTAAATAGTGTAATCAGTATGTGTATTATTTTCGTTAGAGCAAGGTTTTGTTACATCATTATATATAGAGCAAGGTTTTGGAAGATAACAACAAGATAAAACATATTAAAACCTACAAAGGACAGGAAAGTGTGGATCACCCTAATCACCAACGTCCTGAAGGGACACAGCACATACTGGAAGATAATTTGATCTTTGGAATTTCATTCTTTTGAGGAGAGCTTCAGAAGTCGGATTTGAAGTGTTCAGATTAAACATAAAAAAAAAATTGTCTGATTCCCTCAAGGATTCATTCGACTTGCTTCTGAACTGTTATGAATAATTTTGTGATTAATTATTTTCATTAATACGCACATTAATTGGATGAGTGTCGTCGTAAACGTTATCTAAATATTTGAAGATGAAAAGTTATTTTACAGAGGTTTGGGAGTAATCCCATCAACTTATTGGATTAAATTTTATTTATTTGATTTTTTTATTAGATTAAATTCTCGTTTATTTTTTATAGAAATACTTTCAGTCAGCTCTTCTGGCCATGAGATCTTATTAAGTTAAGCCAGTGAACTCTCTGAGAAAATGATAGAAAAGAATATACATAGTGTGAAGCACCTAATAACGAATGTAATGTCTGAGAAAAGCTTAAGTATATGAGGAAAAATAGAGTTTCTAACCAAAGAGCTGAAGACATAGAGGCTGTAATAAGTGTGTAGGTAAATAATTTATTGACAATAAGAGTTTTAATCTTGTAACTATTTTAATCCAGGTTATTTAATTGAATACGACAATATTCACTGAGTAATTTATTTTGTTAAAATACTATTTTGATAAGTACCATATTTGACGTCATATAAGATGCACAATTTTTTTACTATAAATATCTTTTAAAATTCCTCTGCGTTTTATATTCCATATGTAGGTTTAAAATTCGCGATAGTCGGCCGAAATTAGCTATCTAACAACTCCTATTAGCTTAGACTTTAGATTAACTTTTATATAACTATTGTTATTATCTAAAAGGCCATCATGCAGATTAAAATGTCATTATTAACAATATTCATTATATTAATTTCATCATGTTTAATATTAGTACTTTGGTTCACTAAAATTATATATTATGAATTAAAATTATCTATTTGTAAAATATATTTGTTTCATTAATATTTTTTCTTGCGAAAACTCCAGGTTGCATTAGTATAAATACAATCAGAATTTTTATATCCTAATTATTCCATTAAGACGTTTACAAGACGCAAGTTGCACAGATCATATCAAGGAAAATTTTTGACTGAATTTTAATAGTAACTGTATTGTTTTTGCTCAACTGCAATAATTGCTTGATTTTTATTTTGTTTTCTTGCCTTTGAATATAATAAAGTTTTTATTTTTTTTCCCTGATCTTTCGTTTAATTGCAATGATGGCTTGTTTATCAATAACAATACCTCATGAATATCGCCTAGGCTGCACCATTCACTAATAATTTTACTAATTTTACTTATTACTAATTTTTCTTGATTTTCCCTGCTGAAATTGGAGTGCGTCTTATACAACCGTGCGTCTTATATTCCTGTCATCAAGTACGGTAATTGATAATTCATTTGGTAATTTTATTCTTCTGAAAATATTGTATCTGTAGTTCAAATTATGTGCTTTGCATTTAATTATAAGCTGTTGAGGATTCTTTGTATCTAAGAGACACATCAGGCCTAAAATGAATTACTGTTGCCATTTGGGCGAGAGCTGCTCAGTTGTCACTTTCCAGAATCCAGAAGCATCTCTGAGTTCCTGAAAGGGGGTGGGGGTTACAAATTACTTTCCACCCTCCAGCCTCTCCCCCACATTCGGTATGTGGCAAGCCTGTCAAAGCTCTATCTACACTTCCATGGAAAGTGCTCGGACGAGCTACATTACATGGTTCCGCCATTGTAACCTTCACGGCTAGGACCCGCCATGCCACTCACATTCTAGCTAACCAACCATATTCTTTCAGTATTCCATTGGTGTGAAGTAAGTTCCACTCAAACAGCTTCTTCCCGCCAACCAGTGCTCTGTGGAACTCACGCCTAAGAGGATGCTTCCGCGATCACTACAATCTTAACCTGTTCATGTCTAGGGTTATTTGCTGTCTTCCGCTCATATCCACAGAAACTGCCTGTTAATGTAATCCTCTTAAAAATTTGGTCACCGAGCCTTTTAGAGGGTGGACCTTATTGTAAAAAAATAAAATAAAAATAAAAACAATTAATATGACGCTAGGATTTGCTGTCGAAAAAATTAACTTCCGGTTGAAAGTGCTATTAATAATTAGTAACACATTTGATACGTTAAAGCCTCTCACCACAGGAAGTTGTTAGTAGATCTTGAATTTTTACTACTGTTTGTATCGTTATAATCAGAGAGAAAACGACCAACGGCATGTTTTCTGGCTTGACTTACAGGAAATTTAGATGATGAATGTCTACTGTTGTCGCCATATTCGCTGATATCGCCTGTTTCCTGATACACATTGAGGAATCGAGCAATGTCAAATATCTCTGCTAGTTTTATAGTAATGGGATACCATACTTCATATTAAGTGGTGTCTTCTTAATTTTATGTACTTCATTCTATGGGCAAACTTCAATGCCATCTCATCTTGCTGCCTTGTTAGAATGGAGATTATATCTCTACACAGGAAATGACCTGAAATGGGTTCGCGCAGGCAGAAAAGGGTCAGAAAGAGTTCAACTCCAATCAGTTACAGAACTGGCGATGCCAAATCAATTGAACATACAATTTTCTCTTCTCATATGAAAGCAATTCAACCGTAATTCGTTTAATTTCGCCCGGCATCCTAACTCGGAACGCAGATCCCAGCGATTAGAAAGTTATGCTATTCGATACAGCCGTAAGTTTGACGAGGGTCGTTGCGTTTCGATTAAAATGTAAAGTTTTATTTAGAGATTTAAATTCCGGATTCACGGTCTTAATAATTAGATTTGTTTGATCTTCGTTCAAATGAACATCAGTTACGTCGCAGTTTTGATGAAAATTAGTTATGTCTTATTAAAAGTGTTACTGTAGAAATTTCCTTTTCCTATATTATAAACGTACCTCCAGTTGTATATATTATAAGTCAAATGACAATGTATTTGGAATATATTTTCTGTTTCTATAAAACACTGATGTTATAGCATCCATAGTGGCGAGAAAGCAGATAGCAACACAATCTATTCAATGATGACAATGAAATCATCCCTTGTCTCCATATCAAGAGAGGTTAAAACTACTAAGTGGAAAATGATGTATGAATGATTTTGTTCTGAAATTTTCTGTACACTAAACTGTTATAGAAATGTAAATGACATTATTTCAATATGTAGCTAACAAATTATTTCTTTCTCACTTATTCACTCACATTGTCTTTCAGTCAAAGATGTTTAGGGAAGCTGGTTACATAAGGGAATATCTATTAAATACTCGACTAATCTCCCTTACTTATTAAGTGGGTTCACATCGAATAAACAATATGCAAATCAATGATTTCAAATACGATGTTTCTTTAATTTTCTAACCTTTCGTTGAAGGTTAGGTTATCAGCATTTTAAGAATTGCTAATTTGGACTAAGGAAGATCATACGTGTAAATATCTGTTGCTTTAGAAACGAGAAATATTCATTATTTTTTTTTCTCGGGAGAAGATCTATATCTTTTCTTTTAAAAATATGTTTCTAACATCTTTCGTTCATTTATTTAGTTAGAGCATTTTGCGCCGCCCTGTTGTCACCACTCCCCTCAGTCTCAGAATTGTGTTTCACGGTGACATTTATTGCAGAATATTGCAATGCCGTGCCGATTCCTTTAGTGTAACAAATGGAAGGTGTTTTTTTTTTTTGTTTTTTTTTTTTTGAAAACCCCTAAATTTTAATTTGAGATTCAAAACCTATTAAATTCCGTACAGAGCAGAGTGATTTCAGACTCGCAGAGACTTATTTCGGAATAAATATGTATATTTCTCCTTCTTCTGTGTGCCGTGTCCCTTCAGGGAGTAAGCGATGGTGGGTCTCTTCATAAATTCCTATCCTTTGTACCTCTTAGAAAGGTTTGTCTTATCATCAAACCTCTAAGTACCTCTTCTACCAATTAAGTAGGTTAGTCGCTGGTTTCCGTTGTCTTTTTTGCCTTCACAATGTCCAGTGAGATTCAAATTCGCCAAGACCTCTTTCTTCATTAAGTTTCCTAAAAACGTCTCGTTCTGATTATAAGTATTCGCGTACTTTTTGTTTTTATTTACATTAAAGCTTCCTCGATACTCACATCATATTCTCAGCATCCTTCAGTAAAACCACATCTTTATCACATCCAGTCTCTGTAAGGAAATTCACTAACATATTACACAACTGATATCCGACGCATTTGTTCTAATTTTCGTTTAATCATTTCACCCTAAGAAATTAAAGCCACTAAGACGCAAAGGATTACTGCGTGTGCAATAATAGGAGAAAATTAAAGCATTATTAAGGAGTGTGAACAATAAAAGAACAGGAATTAACAAAACAGAAGATAACGATTGACATTGCCTTTATGTTTTTAGCATTAAAATTGACTGAAAAGTAAGAAGCTGGAAGAGAGTTCCATAAGTGAGACGTACGACCGAAGTCATTTTTGGCATAGAACTTAAGATTATATGTAGACATTGCAAAAGTAAAATAAAGAGACCTATCTGATAATCTAGTACTGCGGTTAGATTCATAAAATCTTGGTACCAAAAAGTAAAACTCATCAGGAAAACTAACATGAAAATATTTATAGAAAAGACACAGAGAAGCTACATTACGTTTAGAAAAAAAATATTTATTTGGTAATGAGTTAAATTATCCGAATCTGTAAGGAACCAATAAAGTTTCTTTCCTTTTAACCTATTTAAAATTATTCTGTAACTGTATATTTATAACAAAGTAAGCCTGATAAATTACAATGCAGTATAAGAAAACGCATCTGTGGTATATCTTATAGTATGAAGAGTAACTCAATACAAAGAATAAACCGCTTACTATACATAATCTTACAGCCGTCTTTGAAAGCTTTCATTTTCAAGGTTCCTAACGATTTTTCATTTGTATTTAATTACTTTCATTTTTTCGAAAAACGTTTTCAAGAAAAGTGGTTTATTAGACATGATTGTCTATTTTTAATGAGTCTTCCTTATTTTCCAAGAAATGCTTTCAATAGCAAAATCACTCGTTTCATATGGCTATCCACTTTCATTTAATTTCTTTATTTTTTCACAAATGACTATCAAGAAAAATTCTTCATGAAGTTGCATTTGTATTTGAACGCTTTCATATTTCATAAATGATTATAAAATATTCTCTAATTACACATGATGTTCCATTTATATTTAAAAGCTTTTTACGTCCATAAATAATTCATCAAAAGTTATGTAATTGCGCATGATCTTCCATCTGTGTTTAAAAGTTTTATTCGTCCATAAATAATTTTGCCAAAAGTTATCTAATTACACATAATATTCCATTTATTTAAAAGCTTTATTCGTCCATAAATAATTTGTCAAAAGTTATCTAATTCTACATAATCTTCCATTTATATTTAAAAGCTTTCTTCGTCCATTAATAATTTGCCAAAATTTATCTAATTCCACTAATTCGTAATTATAAGATTTGTTCGTCCATAAATAATTTACCAAAAGTTATCTAATTCCACATGATCTTCCATCTGTGTCTAAAAGCTTTCTTCGTCCATAAATAATTTGTCACAAGTTATCTAATTCCACATGATCTTCCATGTGTATTTCATCGCTTTTATTTTCGATAAATGTTTTCCAAAAGTACCATAATTTCACATGACCTTTCATTTTTGTTAAACGCTTTCATCTTCCATATTCTTTCTTTTCTTTTTATGTGCTATGCCATTTCAGGACGTAGGCGATCATGGCTCCCCCTCCCTCTATCTCTTGCAGCTCTCAGCAAGTTCCTTCCCTCTGCTTCCTCCCCCCAGACTACGTTCTGTCATCCACCTGTTCAAGTTCGTCAGGTATATCACACGCTGCTTTCCTTTGTCTCTCTTTCCCTATGTTCGACCCATGAGTATTAGATTCTCCAGGTACTCCTTCCTCAGTTTCTGAGACACATAATGTGTCCCAGAAACTTCATCTGCCTCTTTCTGATGTTAATTATAAGCCTTCTCCTTGTTTACAACGTCTATAAGACCTCATCGTTGCTCACACGCTCGGTCAATGATATTCTTAGCATCCTTCTATAGAACCACATCTCTGTCGCCTCGAGTCTCTTCTTCATCTTTGAGGAAATCGTCCAACATTCGCTGCCATTAAGAACAGATGTCATGTAACAGCTCAGTATTCTTTTCTTTGTTACCAAAGAAATCATCCTATTTCGCAATACGCTGCCCAGTTTTTGGAATGTGTCCTTGGCCATCCCAATACGCCTACGGATCTCAGTGTCGCACTTACCGGCCTCTGTCAAGACGCTTCCTAGATATTTAAACTTCTGCGTCTACTTGATTCTAGTGTTCCCGACCTGCAAATCGCATTTCGGGCTCATCTTCTTACTGATCACCTAGTATTCTGTCTTCTAGTAGTTTATGCTTAGTCCTTTCTTCTCACTTTCCGTCGCTATCTTCTGTAGGAGATATTGTAATTTCTTTCCCCTGTCGGCTATCAGTACTGGGTCATTTGCGTATCTTATGTTGTTAAGATTGTGGCCGCAAATGCGAAATACCGGTAGGGTATCCAGTTCTCTCAGAAATGCTTTCGCTCCCATAAATTATTTCCAAGCAGAAAATATGTTTCACAGGGTTTTGTTTTAATTATATTTGTTCGATATCTCCAGAAATATTTCCAATAAATACTTTTCTGTACATATTTCCTTTGTATTTTAATGTATTCATTTTCTATAAAATAATTACAAGTAAAAAAAAAAAAAGTATCCCCTCTCTTTTAATCATTTTCGATCGGATTATAGTGATTTAGCTTAGATGTGGCACAAGGCCGATTGTATGGGGTAACCAGTGAAGATCGAACTCGCTACTCACTCGTAGTTGTTCTAGCGAGACAAGCTTGCTAACTATTACACCGCCTCGAGGTGCCCAAATCATTTTCTAAGCGTATCTTAGATGTGGCACAAGGCGGAAAGTATGGGACACCCAATGAGGATCGAACTCACTGCTCAGTTGTAATTGTTCTAGTGAGACAAGATTGCCAACCATTACACCGCCTCGAGATGCCCAACAACGTGATTTTCCAAGCGTTGCTTAGATGTGGCACAAGGCCGAAATTATAAGGCACCCAGTGAGGATCGAACCCTCAATTCAATCGTTAAAATGATTTTCCAAGCGTAGCTTAGATGTGACACAAGGCCGAAATTATAAGGCACCCAGTGAGGATCGAACCCTCAATTCAATCGTTAAAATGATTTTCCAATTGTAGCTTAGATGTGGCACAAGGCCGAAAGTATAGGGCACCCAGTGAGGATCTAAGCCTCATTTCAATCGTTAAAATGATTTTCCAAGCGTAGGTTAGATGTGGCACAAGGCCGAAAATGTAGGACACCCAGTGAGCATTGAAATTACTACTCAGTCGCAATTGTTCTTGCGAGACAATCTTGCTAACCATTATACGGCCTCGAGGTGCTCATTTTTCGATTGGATTATATTTGCAGTGTTATATCGACAAAATGACTCATTTACATCTGCCACAAAATAACTGTTTTGACTGTCTTTCTCACCATTTATACTTTGCCTTTAATCATTATCCGTATCGCTACAAGCAATCGAATATACGCAGTTCTTGATTACATTCTCTTCCTGTGTAAGGCCTTACTCGGCAGATTCAGATATTGGTGGACATCACATTTGCTGCTCCCGAAGAATTATATGCGTTCACTGATTAAACAGCATATGGCTATTATTATTAACAGACTTATTTGAAAATATGAAAACCTAAAACAAATAAATGTATTCGAAAAATATTGCTTGTCCCTTCTGGAAAGTTACTTTAACATCTAAAAATTTCATTTACCCGAAGGTAAACCGTCTTCACAAACAACCATTTTCTTTGAGAATCTATATTTTTCCGTTCTATGAAAAAGAGTTGTATTGAAAATACTTTAGTTTCTTTCATACATCTAATCTCTCGTCTTGGGTAAGACTTTAAACTGTATCTGCGTCCTGGGTAAGACGTTAAACTACAGCCGCGTCCTGGGTAAGACGTTAAACTACGTCCAACATCAAGGCCTCTGATCAGGAGGTTTTGAGGAGCGTGGAACCACCTCTTAATTTCTGGTGTTCCCAGGTTCAACCTGACCCGGGGTGGTAGCACCTGTTAGGGTCCCATCTATGAGCAAATAGTTAACTATTACCAGCAATACTTTTTTGAAAAAAATTATTACCAGCAACACAATTTTGAAGGAAATATATATCCAGAAACAGATTTTTGACAAAACAAAATATAACCAGAAATAAAAATTTTGTCAGCATGAGATAACCCATTGAGGATGATATGCCGTAAAACAAAATAAACTAAACCAATCTAAACCAAAGAATATATACTCTATTCATACGAATCTATCCTAAAAATGGTGTCGGCATTAAATAACCCATTGAGGTTGATATGCCGTAAAACAAAATAAACCAAACCAATGTAAACCAAAGAATACATATTCTATTCATACGAATCTATCCTAAAATGGTGTCGGCATTAAATAACCCATTGAGGTTGATATGCCGTTAAACAAAGTAAACCAAACCAATCTAAACCAAAGAATACATATTCTATTCATACGAATCTATCCTAAAAATGTTGTCGGCATTAAATAACCCATTGAGGTTGATATGCCGTTAAACAAAGTAAACCAAACCAATCTAAACCAAAGAATACATATTCTATTCATACGAATCTATCCTAAAATCCATTAAAAAACCCATTGAGGTTGATATAAAACCAAAGAATAACCTATTAACGTAGATATAACCCATTGAGGTTGAAAAACAAAATAAACCAAACCAAAAACCAAAGAATACATATTCTATTCATACGAATCTATCCTATTTGTCAAAAATCCAAAATAAACCAAACCAAACATGTAATCTGAAGGTATTTAAACTCCAATGGTAATCGTTTTGTTTCTGCAATTAACTGTCGCTATAATCAAATGAATACCATTTTAAATAACCTCTGCATAAGCTTTCAAAAGAGAAGGAAGCGCTATTTATTCAGTCAAATGGAAAAGTAACAATATTTTGTTTTTGTTACGTGCGTTAAATTTTTTCAAGGAATCAAGTTTTACTTTTAGTTAATTAAATTACAAGATAACATGGCATATTTCATTAAGTTCGATCTTTATTTTAATTGCGTAAACAATTTATAATTCGATAAAAATTTGAGTTAGCCAGAAATGGGGAAAGAGAGACAGAGACAAGGAAAGATAACATTTTTTAAATAGATTTTTCAACTGAAAACACTTCTCACCTCTTTCGACATTATATTTCCAAGCGTAACAGGTTTATGCGCGCATTTCTAGTAATGTGCGTCTTAGATTTCTGCGAGCAGTTGAAGAACTGTGACTTAGGATTATGCACAGATTTCAGGTACTGGGAATCATGGTTTTTTGCGTGCATTGCAAGTACTGCAATACTTGGCATAATGCGCGAATTTCAAGTTCTGTGACTCGTAGTTTAATGCGCTTACTCAAGTATTGGAAGTTTAAATTTTATGCGCGCATTTCATGTAGTGTCACTCTTCGTTTTAAGCGTGCATTTTAAGTTCTGTGACCTTTAGCATTATGAGCGCATTTCAAGTACTGTGATTCTTAGGTATATAAGTAATGTGACTCTTAGGTTTATGCGCGCATTTCAAGTATCGTGACTCTTCGGATTTTGCGCGAATTTCAAGTCGAGTAATTCTTAGTTTTACACCCGCATTGGATGTACTGTGAGTCGTCGTTTATGCGCTTAAATCAAATAGTGTGACAATTAGATTTTATGCTAAACATGTTGTCAGCATTGAGGTTGATATGCCGTAAAACAAAATAATAAACCAAACCAATCTAAACCAAAGAGACACAGTACGTGAAATGAGCGCATATACTTAAAGACACAGTCCGTGAAATGTGCGTGTATACTTAAGAGACACATTACGTGAAATGAGCGCATATACTTAAAGACACAGTACGTGAAATGTGCGTGTATACTTAAAGACACAGTCCGTGAAATGTGCGTGTATACTTAAGAGACAAAAATGAGCGCATATACCTTAAAACACCAGTCCGTGAAATGTATACTTTTAAAATGAGCGCTCAAAGACACAGTAAAATAGTTATACTCCGTGAAATGTGCTATACTATTACGTGCATTTATGCCAAGAGACACAGCACGTGAAATTTCAATACTTTTTAGGCTCAAAAACGTATAGTTTACACGCATTTATGCCAAGAGTCAGTCAGTATTTCAATTCAATGCAATTCAACAATGACTCCTAGCATAATGCGCGTAATTTAAATAAAGTGACACGCAGTGTTATCCGCGTAATTCAGGTTCTGTGATCCCTAGGATTATGCAAACATTTCGAGTACTGTAGCTCTTTTCGCGCTGATTTCAAGTAATGTGTATCTTAAGTTTATGCGAGCATTTCACGAACATGGACTCTCAGGTTTACGCGCGCAATTGAAATACTCTCTGTGTGTGTGTGTGTGTGTGTGTGTGTGTGTGTGTGTGTGTGTGTGTGTGTGTGTGTGTGTGTTAAATAATGGCCTATTTGAAAATCAACATTTATACCTGAGAAACTTGTATTGAAAAATTGTCAAGTGGTTGTTATTTGGTGCAGGATCATGTGGGAGGGTTGCGGAATATGGTCGGTTGTCAGAATCTCTTATGCCAAGTTAGTGAGATTCTTCAGTGTCATCCTGGCATGAGGCTGATGATTGCCAGTCTGCAGAATTGAACCTCGTCAATTAACCAGTTTCGATAGCATTTTGCTTAACTTGATGCGCATTACAAAAGATTGGTAGCAGTAAACGTCGGCAGCGAATCTTTGGTTAGATTCCAGGAAGCCTTAATGAATAACGCCAATGGCAGAATACCATAATTTTCTGTTGGTGCAATTTTGATTCCGCAAAGTGGTTGTAAGTTTCGTCATGATCAATTCCCTGAGCCGATCAATTACGATTGCCATAAAGAATCCTTTTCTCTTCACAGGTCACTACTCGATCAAGAAAGGGATCATTCGAATTTCGTAGATGCAGCATCGAACATACTTCAAAAATCAAACTCTCTGACTTTCACCTTGCCAATTCTCTTGAGATGGTCCGACATAATCCTGGCACCTATTAGCTGAGATATTTCTCGTACACTTTGATGTGGGTTTAGTTTGGCTTGTGTTTTTAGATCATGATCATCAATTGCAGATTAGCGTCCTCTACCACTTGTATACTCAAGACTCGTATCCCCACTGCGTAACTTCATAAACCACCGCCGGTCTGTCCGATCACATGTGAATCCCCCTTTTCTGTTAATGTATCAATTCTTTCTTCATATTCAAGATGACGGGCATATAGTGTTTAAAGTTAACTTCCCAAAGAGATTGATATGAAACTAGCAAATTCTGTTTATTTAATATCTAAGCTAAAACCTATGCAATGGGTAACAATTTAATTCCTATAAAAACAAAGGTTGCTTATATGATTACTGCTGTTCCCTTCAGAATACGTCGGTAATTCGTAAAACGACAGCCATTTTTAAAAAATCATATTCCAGAATACCTTTCAGGCACATGTCACTTGATATCAGGGGGTGACAGCAAAACTTTGCTCTTTCGTCGTATTTTGGTAAATAGTCAAATATCAGCGAGGGTTGGGTGTGATAAATAATGTCGTTGGTCCATTTCTCCATGGATTTTTTTAGCTAGAAACTCGGGAACACTTAATGTTTGATGCGCAGGGGAATTTTCATGGTGGAGAATTCACTAGGCAGGCCAGATTTCCTGTCTTTTCCTCCAAATATCACTCAAACACTCAATATCTTCATAGCATATTGTTATATACCGTACCTACGAACACTAATGTTTATGTCCCAATCCTCATAAATGCGTTGAACACTATTGTAAGTAGGGGTAATATGCTGTCTAAGTAGTTCACTACTAGCAGTGGTTTACCTATTTCATGCCGCTGGCGAGTATTGCATTGATGTTATAAAGATTACCATTTCATTTCCAACCTCCGTTTTGATTATTACTTATTCAGTAACCCTTTCTAATTGTTATATAGAATAAAGTGTCGCTGCGGTCAATTGATTTTGAATACAGACCGCCAGTAAGCAAACACAGGCAAACACCATTATTCAATTAAGTAGACCACGTCACCATACAGGGGACACATATATGGAAGGTAGCGTGACGTCTAATTGATCGTTATTTCTAGTCTATCCTTTATGACTATTCATATCGCAATATTCTATTCTATCCTCTATTAATATACGGAACGCTATTCTATACTCTATTCACTATAATATTTTCTCTATTCAGGTCACTATACGGATTACTTTCCAGGCGCTTATTATCAACCAAGTACTATTCGTTCGAGTGTTATTCGAAGGCGTCTGACACCAGCATTTTTCAAAGGCGTTATTATAGTTGTATCTGCGATTACAAAGATTCTACTGCAAACAGCATAACGAAAGTGACAACGAGTATTCGTTGACTTAGCAAAAGTGGCAACGAATGTTCATTGAGTATCTGTCTATATTTCTGAGATGAGATAGTATGTACACTATTTACATTATTCGGTCTGTTGTCCTCATCTTTGTCGCCATATTTATTAGGAATGCAACATGGGAACCAGTAATAAGGAGTGCCAGAGAAAAGCGATAATAACAGCAACAATTGCAATATGAGCTCTGGTACAAACATATATGATATCAGTAAAAATTTAAATATGAGCACCCTAAAAACCGGTTACTGAAGCCACTAAGTGTATAATACCCAGAAATTCATGCACGGGTGTTCTGAAGGACACATGGCAGTGTGGATAAAGGCGTTGATTAGATCCAGTGACAGGACGCAAAGAGTGTGACAAAGATGAGGACAATCATCCGAATAATGCAAATAGTGTACATAATACCTCATCTCAGAAATATAGACAGATACTAAAAGGCCAAAACGTTGTAATAAATATGGCGACAAAGATGAGGACAATAGTCCGAATAATGTAGTGTTCGTTGATATTACAAAACTAGGTTCCAACACATGTAGCATATTCACAAAGACTACATGCATAATACATGTCAGAGATAACAAAAGCCAAACTCTTAATAAATAAAACATATATTTTCTTCTCGAGAAAGACATCAGAAGGAGCGAGAGCATAAGATTCGAAGAAAATAAACAATATGGACAATCCTTCCTTTCATTGAATGATTAAAATATTCTTTGTCTATTTTATATCATCATAAATCAATAAATGAGAAAATTCTATCCAAATATACATGCTTCGAATCATTTTACAAATCCCAATGTATAATTATTCATAATTTTCTTAAATGTACACAATTTTATTATGGAAATAAAAAAAAGCTGATCCAAGCTTACCGTTCGTGATAAAAAAAAAAAAAACAGCCAACCGGATTCGTACTCACTCGACAGAGCTAGATTCGAGGAAATGCTATAAAATATAAACAAAGGTAACGACTCTTGGGCCTTATCGTTATTTCAATCTGATTGTTGAGCCTTTAATGCATTACATGTATTTCATATTTCAAATTTTATATTGTAGCATTTATTCCCTCGATTACAATTCTGTTATTATTTTTTAATTATGAACAGTAAAGCTTGTCTTGTCTTTTTATTTCCATAGTATAATTAATCATTTATTAATATGAATATAAACGTATTTCTTACTTATTCTCACCCATGCAAGCCCTAAGAGACACTCGAGGTAGAGTATGACTGAAGGAATTTGTTGTGTGAGTGATAAGAATAAGAAGTAAGAGGGAAAGACAATTAATCCAAGACTTGAACAGGTTTAGACACTAGTGGCAAGAGAAGGCTGATACATGGGAGTTGATTCCACAAGGTAACAGTTTCTTGGAACATATTTCTTTTTAATGGAATACGAAGGGAATCTAGGTGTTTTGCTAAAGTATACTGGCATGATGCGTCCTCGTTTTGAAGGTTAAAGAATTTAGCTTCTCTGAATAAGCGATAGAGTAGCAACAGACTTGCAGCCTGCGGAAAAATTGCAGGGTCCAGCCAAGATATGGCATCCATATTCAATTTTACGTCTGATCTGGCTCTTGCAAACGAGGATAGCAAGATATACCAATAAAAATTAGGAATGGAGCATTCCATCTAAAGGATGTTCCTGAAGAACACATACGGTTCCTTCAAAGCGGATCATCTTATTAAAAATCAAAATTGTTACTTTAGCATTGACTCGTTTACCATCTTGAGTCATGCTCCCTCTTATTGCAAATAAAAGTGTTGGAAAACATTTATATTCGGCCCAGACAACATTGCCTCTGTAAACAGATGGAGTGTCTGTTAGGATTTAACGTAATTTCAATTTAAATTGTATTCCGCCTTCTTTAATATTAAATATCGTTTTTATGTTTAATTTTTATTGAAGTATATAATCCCTCGATCCAGATGAGTAAGGGCAAAAATGGTCGGCTGTGTTTGTTCTATTTTTCGCTGTTTTTTTAATCATGAAAAGAAAAATAAAGGCTAATCTTTTTTATTGCCATAATAAAATTTTGTACCCGCAGAAAATTATTAAATATATATATATATATATATATATATATATATATATATATATATATATATATATAGTGTAACCCGGATATAAGATACACCCGGATATAAGAGAGACTTTCTCTGGTCCCAAATTAGAGCCTGTGTTAATGTATATAAAATAGACCAAACCCGGATATAAGAGAAACCCGGATATAAGAGTCTTTTTCTCCGGTCCCGACAACTCTCTTATATCCGGGTTACACTGTATATATATTGATAATATTAGTGGTAAATATACACATACATATGCAAAATATATAAATATATATACATACATGTATACAGATACATATATATTTTGTAAAAAAAATAAACAAAATTCCAAGAGGAAGAATCCAGGTAGAACTCAATGTCTAGGACAGAGTAAGGATATAATAAAAAGACTTAAACACTAATATTCCATGGTCATAATTTATTCCATTGGAATCGTAAATACGATCCAATTCATCAGACCTACAAATTAGGTAAACCCAATATGTAATTCATTGCATAAATAGATTCTACCAATTTTTCCTTATGGTGAGCGATATATATATATCAAGTCACGCACCTTGACTATTTCATTTTTTTTCATTTGTTCAAAACATAAGCGTGTATAAGTGAAAATTTAAAAAGCTAAGCGTAACAGTTAAAGTTAAAAAAAAAGCAAAACAACAAATTATTCTTCTACGAAGAAAAACACTGAAAATCCAATTTAATGACCAATGCACCAATAAATAAAAATGTGCATATCTGCATATGACAATATATTCTCGTAAAATGTAAATTGGTAGACATCATAGCGGAAGTGAACGTCTATTTATTGTGTTCATAGTTAATAAGAAATAAATTTTCTAGTCTGCCGTGCCGATGTGATCACATGATCTCCATGTTAGGCATCTAATAATGAGAAAGGAACAGTTGAGATTATCTCCAGGTCGACTTATTACCAGTTAAATAATCGAGTCCGAAAAATGTTCTGAGCAGATAATGACGTCACGCTTTCTCTTCTCTAGCTCTGTTTCTGCTTTTATCTTTCTCTCTGGCCTCCTCCTTCTCTGTTTTTTTTTTACTGTCTGTCTCTCTCTCTCTCTTTCTTTCTCGCTATTTCCATATATTTGTCTCTCACTTTTTCTCCATCCCATCTTTCGGTCTGTTTCTCGCTGTATCTCTCGCTCTTTCTCTTTCTCTATATCTTTCTCACTGTTTCATTCTCCCTCTCTTCTCTTATCTCTCGCTCTTTCTCTCTAAATGTCTACATTTCTCGCAGTTCAATTCCCGAATTCCCTGTCTCTCTATCTGTCCGGATATTTCCATTTGTCTTTCTCATTATCGTTCTATCTTCTGACGTAATATATCTATTTTTCTCTTAGTTTATTTTTCTCTCACTCTTTCTATCTATCTATCTATCTATCTATCTATCTATCTATCTATCTATCTATCTATCTATCTATATATATATATATATATATATATATATATATATATATATATATATATATATATGCATGTATGTATATATTAATGAATATCAAACACTTAAAATACTATAGGTAATAATTTATTTTCATGAAAGCTATAAAAATAGCCTTCAATCCTATGGAAAGCAAATCAAATATATATATATATATATATATATATATATATATATATATATATATATATATATATATATATTTCCCTCTTCTGCCGTTCTTATCTTTCCCTTTCTTTCTGTTCCTATTTTCTGGGTTTCATAATCTCTCTCTCTCTCTCTCTCTCTCTCTCTCTCTCTCTCTCTCTCTCATATATATATATATATATATATATATATATATAATTATTTACATATTATATGCAAAGGTACTTATTAGAAAGCACTCAATATCAGAGATAGAGCTGACATATTTGTTTGGATTGATGTGAGTTTGTCATATCAATCCAACCAAATATATATATATATATATATATATATATATATATATATATATATATATATATAAAAAAGAAGAGGGTGCCGCAAACGTTTTTGGTTGTAATGTGGATTTATTGAGAAAAAATTTATACTTTGTTTTACATAATTTCACGACACGTGTTTCTGGTCTGGTCTCGCAACCGTCTTCAGGTGAAAGTGGAGATTTTTACATATTATTAAAATAATTAATTTTCTTCATGTTCAATGTGGAATATTCTCGATATGAGACATTCTGTTTGTGTGTTGGCAATCCGAATTTTCTTTCTAGAATTGTCAATGAAGAGTTCTGCGTGAAGGGTCATAAAACAATTAAGGTTTGTCCAGCCTAGTTATCGGCATTTAATCTTTTAATGTTTTAGTGACCTCTATGTGCTCTTGGATCTGTTTATATTTGGCGGCGTGTTCCTGTCAGCATGCGTGTATATATGCGTGCGTATATTTCCTTACTACGAGGAATTCGAAACTTATTTGTCCTATACACGCATACACACACATACACACTATCCCACCACAAGTTCAGTACACACACACATATACACACATATTTCCCAAGCTACATGGAACCAGTACACACACACACACACACACACACACACATACACACACACACACACACACACACACACACACACACACATTAAGTTGTCAACATCCGCATATACATACATAAAATGTATGTGTTCATTTCAAAGCCATCACCCCAAAAGCTGCCTAAAATCCATCCCCTATTCCCTAGCACGTAGAATTTGTACAATAGTGACTGATAAACATCTCCGAAAATCCCTTAGAAGAACTACATAAAACTCTCAAGAAACGAGGCTACCCCACAACACTAGTAAACAAAAGGTATTGAACTCAAGCGAAAGAAATTCCTCTAGACCAACTTAGAAATAAAAAAGAAACGTAACGTCGAACAAACTCTAGCATATGTTTCAACGTACAACAAAAACAACCCAGAAATATTCCCAGAAATCACAAAAAATCTAGATTTACTTAGCAAGAATAATAAACTGAATAATATACTAAAAACAACCAAAATAATTAAGAGCAAACGCCAATCTAGAAACCTAAAACACATATTAACCTCATCTAAATTTAGTCAACACAAAATACAGGGAGTCACAAAATGCAACAAAAAAGATGTGGAGTTTGTTTCATCATTATAGAAGGAAACTCCTCTTTTGAAAACCCAAAAAAACATTCTCAATAAACAAAAAACTTAAACTGCAACTCCAAAATGTAGTTTATGCACTTTTGCACAAAATGTAAGAAGTCATATATAGGCATCAGCCAACAACTGAACAACAGGGTCTCCCTACACAAAAGCAATATAAAATTGACAGACAACAGAAAACTTTTGTATCACAACACATTTTCAAATGTAACCAGGGTAAGTTTAATATCATGCCGATATATCAAACAGACAATTACTCAGACCTACAAATACAGGAAAAAAACTTTATAGACAAATTCAAACCCGAACTGAATAGATCAAACCCCCACAAAAAAAAAAAAAAAAAACATGCACACAGGGTGACCAAATACAATGATCGCTCATACATGGACGCCTCATATACGGGAGACACGAGGAGAGATATATATATGTGTATACACATACATACATTTATGTATGTATATGCGGATGTTGACAACTTAAGAAGTACGTGTGTGTGTGTGTGTGTGTGTGTGTGTGTATGTATGTGTGTGTGTCGTTTCCATGTAGCTGGGAAATATGTGTGTATATGTGTGTGTGTACTGACTACTTGTGGTGGGATATTGTATGTGTGTGTAACTTTATGTTTTAAAATAAGTTTACGAATTCCTCGTATTATACACGCATATATACATGCATGCTGACAGGAATAAAAATAGAAACAGATCCAAATGACATAGAGGTATTAAAACATTAAAAGATTAAATGCCGATAACTACTCGCTGGACAAAATTTAATTGTTTTATGACCCTTCAAGAACTCTTCATTGACAATTCTAGAAAGAAAATTCGATTGCCAACACAAACAGAATGTCTCATATCGAGAATATTCCACATTGAACATGAAAAAAATTAATTATTTTTAATAATATGTAAAACTCCCACTTTCACCTGAAGACGGTTTTAGACCAGACCAGAAACACGTAGTGAAATTATGTAAAACAAAGTATAATATTTTTCTCAATAAATCCACATTACAACCAAAAATTTTGCGGCACCCTCTTCTTTTTAATATACATACTTTTCTCTCGTTGGAACCACTACAACATATTTCTTTTATATATATATATATATATATATATATATATAAGAAGTGTAAATGGATATAAATCCGACAGAATGAAGAAATTTTGAAAAAAACAAACAAAAATCCTTAAATAATATCCATCTCACGCACGGTGAATACTAGACCTGGTTTCTTTAATATTTCCCCTTTTTTAGCGAGATTGATGCTCGACAAGCATACACATAAAGAATTTTAGAACCTAATAGAATTCTTTTCATTTTCTTTTTCATTTCAAAAAAATCACAAACTTTTTTTACGTTATGAAAGCGTCGCCCATGTGACGACGGCGTGACCATGTTAGACGGAAGATCATGTTAAAAATTTTCAGTTATCTGTTCTGAATAAGACTTGTTTTTTTATGTCCATCGTATTTGTCATATTGAACTGAATTGTATTTTTGATGAATATTGTCTTGAAAAGGTTTATTAAACCGAAACGTCAAACGTCGACATTTCTTTCAATTAACTACATTTAAGGATTTTGTTTGTTTTTTTCAAAATTTCTTCATATATATATATATATATATATATATATATATATATATATCCAACCAATATATATATATATATATATATATATATATATATTTCTACTTCTCACTCTTTCATCTTTCTCTCTGTTTATCTCACAAAACTCTCTCTCTCTCTCTCTATAGATATAGATATCTTTATGTTACTCTCTTTCACTGACTTTTATTTGTCTATATTTTTCCTCTGCGTATCTCTGTCTCTATCTATCTCTGTTTCTCTTTCTTTGTTTCTCTATTCATCATTCTCTCTGTGATGCTCTCTCTCTCTCTTTCTCTCTCTCTCTCTCTCTCTCTCTCTCTCTGCCGTTCACATTGTGCCTCTCCATCTCTGACTTTGTTTCAATTTTTCTCTCTGTCCATCTTTTTCTCTCATTCTCTCTCTCTATTTCTCTGTCTTTTTAATATATCTCCATGACTGTCTTTGTTTAAATTTTTCTCACTGTACATATAAAATTTTTTCTCTCTCTCTCTTCTCTTTCTCTCTATATCTGTGTGTGTTTTTTTTCACCCGTGCCTCTTCTTTGTCTTTAATTCTATTTTTCTCTCTGCACATCTCTCTTTCTCTCGTTTATATCTTGCCTCTTTTTTTCAGTTTTTCTCTCTATCTTTTCGTTTCCCTCTCTCTCTCTCTTTCTCACGTCAGTCTTAATATATTATCTTAACTTTTGTTTTAATATAAACTGAATCATCCATTTCATTTTATAATGAAACAATTTCATAGAAACTGTCAAATGACAGGTATTATTTTATTTTTCATGACTACGACAAAATTTTCGAAGATGTTTAAAAAGCAGAAAGTGCAATGACTGATTACGACCCGAATTCAGGAATAATATTTGGAAAATATATTTAAAGAGTCAAACATATGAAACTTTTAGTAGTAGTAGTAGTAGTAGTAGGGATGCGCTTATCTAGGAAGATAAATTTAGCGACCTATTTGCTCAGAAATCTGGTCCTTCGGTGGTGTTATACGGAGGCTATGCATATCCCAGACTACATGTTACCCGTCACGATCGTACAGACAAGGTGTTACCACCCCGTAATTTCAATGGGCATTATATGATTCTAGAACTCGCTGTGAGTTTATTCAATGAAAATATTCAGAATTATGATTCTTCAGAAAAAGCTACTTTTTTTCTTTTATGTCTTTGAGTCCAAATCTGTAAAAGGCTGGCAATATTTTATTAACGATTATCCTAGACGATTTCAATGAATACCACAAATTTATAGAAATAAAATGGAAGATACAATATATGAATCAGTCAAACTAAAACTGGATAGCTGAAACAGTGAACCTTGAAAGAAGAGTAATTAAGATGTGGTTCTACGCTCCTCAAAACCTCTTCCGATCAAAAACCTTGCTGCCCGGTGTAGTTTATAGTCATGCTTTGGACTTTTATGGAGAGAAGCTGTTCAAATTGAAAAATCATTTCAATAATTGATCCCGAATATAATGTAATACTAAAAATTTTGAGCGTAACTTTATGCCTTCAACCAAAGCTAAACTGTATTGTTGGTCTTTTTACTATGAATATATAGTGTCGCTAAATTTTTAATATAAAATTTTATTGCTGTCATTTTAATACTTACATAGTGTTTTTTTTTCCTTTTATTTTATTTTATTTTTTGCAGCTTTCACTAATTTCCCATAGCTGGGAGCCTAACAGATGTTACCCTCACTCCGGACCAGAGTGTACGAGAGAACAACAGCAATTGAGAAGTGGAATAGAGTAGCGACAAGATTTCGAGGTTTCGTTTCGAGTAAAGGAGTTACAGGGTGAAAAATAATTCATCACCCAAAAGGATGCGAAACACTTTTGAACACCAATCGATATAGATAGAGGGCCCGCCGAAATACATCCCAGAAATGCCACTACATAATGGTAAAACATAACCTAGATGAAGATATCATTCACACTAATATCCTACCATTATGTGGAAGATATTTTTATATATATATATATATATATATATATATATATATGGATATCACACGAGCCATGTCTTATCAGTTATCCCCTGTTAAGTCATCTCTCCCAGTTCTCCCCTGCCTTAACCAGGTATTGAACTAACAACTCTTTGGATCCTGTCACCGGGTCTAACCAACGCCTTTATCCACTATGCCATAACTGACATCCATTAGAGATGGTACATGGAACTATAACAGTCTACCCCGGCGAGCAGATGAATGGTTTAGTTTGACAATCTAACCACCTGAAGAAGGCCTAAGCGTACAACGACCGAAACGTTGTGATAAATATGGCAACAAAGATGAGGAGAATAGTCCGAATAATGTAAATAGTGTACATAATACTTCATCTCAGAAATATAGACAGATACTGAAAGGCCAAAACGTTGTAATAAATATGCCAACGAAGATGAGGACAATAGTCCGAATAATGTAAATAGTGTACATAATACCTCATCTCAGAAATATCGACTGATACTGAAAGGCCGAAACGTTGTAATAAATATGGCAACAAAGATGAGGATAATAGTCCGAATAATCTAAATAGTGTACATAATACCTCATCTCAGAAACGTTGTAATAAATATGCCAACAAAGATGAGGACAATAGTCCGAATAATGTAAATAGTGTACATAATACTTCATCTCAGAAATATAGACAGATACTGAAAGACCGAAACGTTGTAATAAATATGGCGACAAAGATGAGGACAATAGTCCGAATAATCTAAATAGTGTACATAATACCTCATCTCAGAAACGTTGTAATAAATATGCCAACAAAGATGAGGACAATAGTCCGAATAATGTAAATAGTGTACATAATACTTCATCTCAGAAATATAGAGAGGTAATTTTTAATATAATACTTACTACAAAATATAATTTAATACTTACACAGTGTTTTGCTTTTCTGTTTAGGTTCACTATTTTCTCAAAACCCTGTACCATAACACATGTTACCCCCAACCTTCGCGTCAGGGTGTAGCAGAGAACAACAGCAATTAAGAAGTGGTTCTTCCCTCCACAAAACCATCAATCTCCCGATTGCTGCCTGATATAGTTTATCGTCATATGTTGAATTTAGAAGCAGGTTTACCTGCAACTTTCTCGCGTAAAAGAAAATGTTAATCTTTTGCAAAAAAAAAAATGTATAAACAACAAAGATAAAAGAAATAAGAAAAAATGTATCTTTATCCTTTGTATAATATTCTCCGATATTTTTCATCGGTTCTTAAAAGCCAAGAATTTTTTAGGCAACTGAAAACAAAAATGTTATTTCACAAAACTCAGTAAAAAAATATTTCAGGAATAGAAATTAAATTTATCTACTAAGCTAAAAAGAAAATGCTCTTAGCGGGAAATGCTAATGCTCTAGATATCACCCTGGGGAGGAGTGGACTGCAAAACTTGGATGGTGGTGCAAAATAAATGCATTGATCCTCACAGAAATTGTAAAGCCTGCAAGTATAAATAAACAAAGATTCTATCAAAACAAGGAAAAGTCTTTTCACCCGATATGCTAAATGTTATGTTTACCACAATTAGGCGACCATCTTTGCAGACAGCGATAATAGTTGAATTTCAATTCTGTAGACATTTTTCTATTTTGTTATAAATCCTTCCCGCCAAATTCTATATACACAAAATCTATTCACACAAAGTTTTATTTTTTTTTATCGGCTTCCAAATATTTGCAAGTTTCTAAAGTTCCGCCAAAATTTGGTGGCTACAAATTTCATAATTTTAGTATCCACCCTGCCAAAAATTTTGCTGAAATAAATTAGTTTCCAATACTGTGTATATTAGTCAATTCTCCTGTTAATTTTTTTATATATATATATATATATATATATATATATATATATATATATATATATATATATATAATACTAGTAATCTTATAAATATAAGCAGCTATACTTGTCCAGCAAAACCTTAGGCGTTTTAGCTTGTAAATGAACAAACCAATACCCAAGGAGGGAAAAGGAGTAAGAAAAAGAAAGAACTAAGAACATGTACTTCCCGCGAAAATAATCGTCTAGTTCAGAGTTCAAAGAAAAAAAACTTCTGGCACGAATAAAGTAAAAATAACCAAGCAAAGTTCTCAATACGCTAAGTAGAACAAACTAAGTAAACCTAAAGAGCCAGACAAATCTACCTAGGTTTCACCTATGCGAATCGTCAGCGCGGACTGGCGATCCGCGTAGGTGAAACGTAGGTAGGTTTGTCTGGTTCTTTAGGTTTACTGATATATATATATATATATATATATATATATATATATATATATATATATATATATATATATATATATATATATATATGGATATATTTAGATGTTTACTAAGTAAGAGGGACAGTTTATGCTGATATGTGGAGAAGATAAGGGTTAACGTTAAGCGATTAAGATTATATTAATCAGGGAAGCATCCTCTTGGGAGTCGGTTCTGTAAAAAATATTACCAGCTGTGAATTTTTGAAGAGAAATAATATTACCAGCAATACATTATTACCAGCAATACATTTTTCAAAAAAAATATTAACAGCAATACGATTTTGAAAGGAAAAGTATTACCAGTATTAGATTTTTGAAGAAAAAAAATATTACCAGCAATACATTTTTGAATGAAAAAATATTGCCAGTATTACATTTTAGAAGGAATAATATTAGCAGCATAACATTTTGGACAAAGATATTACCAGCAATAAAAATCTTGTCAGCATTAAATAACCCATTGAGATGTCGATATGCCGTCAAACAAAACAAACAAAACCTAATAAAAACCGCACTTTTAAAATTCTTACATGTCCGCATTGCACATGAACTGCTTTAAAAAGGTACAGACAAAACCCGGAAAATAGGAGTTGATAAAAAAAGATTTAAGATAACGACACATGAAATAGCACTGTTGCCCGTTTAATCGGTTGTGTGTTATTGTGTCTTATTTTCGGCTTCAACCAATTAGATAACCTGTCAGTTACGGGAGTCTACTGCTGCTGCTTAATCTGTGAAACAAGTGAATGATGACGCTTGACGTAATCGCCTCGTCGAGTACCATACATATCGTCCAATTAAAATCACGGAAACACAAATTGGAAAATAGATAACAAAAGAATTATTCTTTATCTAAGCATTTAATCTCAAGCAAGGCAATAAAGCCACTGAGACAGAAGAGATTACTTAGTGTGAAAGATAAAGAAAAACATTATTAAGGAGCAATAAGAATAATAAATAAAAAAAATTTAAGAAGACAGTATCAGAAATCAAAGTAAGAAACCAGAAAATAATTCCACAATCGAGAAATGCAAGAAAATAAACTGTTAGTATATGACTCACGGTGGCATTTAGCCATTTCACTTGTAATATGAGTAGACATTGTCGTTAATGTTGTACTACGCTTAAATTCATAAAGTTTTTTTTAATTTTTTTTACAATAAAGGAAAGTTTGTCCGAACAATAATCATAATGATATTTGTAGAAAAGACACAAGGAAGTTTCATTGGTGCGATGGGAAAATGATTGATAACGCGATGGAAGGTCAGTACTAACAAAACTGCTAGTCATTCCGGGCCATATGTGGTAGCAATATTCGAAGTATGGGCAAGTGGTAGACTTATAGATATGTAAGATAGTTTTTGGAGAAGAAAATTGTCTGGTACGGCACAATGAACCAACTTTCTTAGCAGCAGAGCTAGCAATGAATTATTTCACAATTACAAACAAACCATTTGATCAGCTTCTTAGATTACCAATATAAAAAAAAGATACATACACAGGGTGCAATGGAAAAATTGTCGTCTAAATTTAAAAAATGAAAATAACATTGACATCTCATTTTAACAGACATATCTATCCAAAATTACATTGAAATACGAAAGAGTAGATTTATCCAATAAAATCGGCATTGGATTTAACCACGGCCTCCAGAATACTTCTGAATCTCCTGCAACTCTTCTGAACATCCTCCTTGTTTAAGTTGGTGAATGCTGCCATAATCCTTGCCTTCAATTCAGCTCTGATGTTACATGGAGTTTTGTTGGTCTTTCGCTCAAAATAAACAAGGGGATTGCAGTCTGGTGGAGTTAAGTGGCCAGATTTAAGGTGTGATGTGGTCGCAGAAATTGTCTGACAGCCATGACTGGGTTCTACCGGCTTCTGATGACAAACTTGATTATTTATCTTCATTGAACAAGAGTCGTTGAGTGACAAATGCTCGTATTATTTACACTATTTACATGCATACTATTGCCCTCCTCTTTGTTGACGTTGTCACAACGTTTCAGCCATTGAACCTTCATCAGGTGTACCTCAATACGGATAACCTACAGTGAATTCCGAAACTGAAACCTTTATTTACTTTATGGAAGTAAATATTTCTCGTTCCACTGCTCAATTTTCACTGAATCCAACTAGACACTGCCCTGCCCATGGATTGAACTCGCAATCACTGAGTCATCAAATTCAAAAACCAATGTTTTAACCCTTTCAGCCCTAACCACTGCTTTACCGATGGTAGAGAGAAATGACGCATTGCCCAGACACCGGTTGAACGGTAGGTAAACACTTGTAACTATTTCCATATCCACCGTTCAACATTACATATCAATTATTTGTGAATTTTGACTGAGGAGCTCAGGCAGAAGCGTTAAAATTGTTCAGGAACGTAGGGCTCAAAAGGCTAATCTACTAAGTTATTGTATTTTAGGACAATTATCTCTGATGTACTTGAAGTCTTAAAGCCAGGACCAGACCATGTATACTTTGGATCACTGGAAACAGGACGAGAAATATATACTAAAAAAAGAACTGCACAAGATATCCCTAGATATGAGACAGTGAAAAAATCTACAACCTTAGATTATATAAAGGCTTCATTTTAGAATTTTCTCGAGGTTAAACGGTTTGGTTTGGTCTGGTTTAGTTTGGTTTATTTTGTTTAACGACATATCAACATCAATGGGTTATTTAATGCCGACAATATTTTTAGGATAGATTCTTATGAATAGAATATGTATTCTTTAGTTTAGATTGGTTTGGTTTATTTTATTTTACGGCAAATCAACCTCAATGGGTTATTTAATGCCGACAACATTTTTAGCATAGATTCGTATGAATAGAATATGTATTCTTTGGTTTAGATTGGTTTGGTTTATTTTATTTTACGGCATATCAACCTCAATGGGTTATTTAATGCCGACAATATTTTTAGGATAGATTCTTATGAATAGAATATGTATTCTTTGGATTAGATTGGTTTATTTTATTTTATTTTACGGCATATCAACCTCAATGGGTTATTTAATGCCGATAACATTTTTAGCATAGATTCGTATGAATAGAATATGTATTCTTTGGTTTAGATTGGTTTGGTTTATTTTATTTTACGGCATATCAACCTCAATGGGTTATTTAATGCCGACAACATTTTTAGGATAGATTCTTATGAATAGAATATGTATTCTTTGGTTTAGATTGGTTTGGTTTATTTTTATTTTACGGCATATCAACCTCAATGGGTTATTTAATGCCGACAACATTTTTTAGCATAGATTCGGATAGATTCTTTGGTTTATGAATAGAATATGTATTCTTTGGTTTAGATTGGTTTGGTTTATTTTTGTTTTATGGCATATCAAACTCAATGGGTTTTTTTAATGCCGGCAATATTTGTTTTATTGCTGGTAAGAGTTGGACAATTGTCTGCATATAAATAGGGCAACTAATGATAACAGCTCATCGCAGAAATTCAGACAGAAACGTGTTGGTAAATAGATGGTAAATTTATACGTATTTTGATACCAGAACTGTATATATTTGTACACGAATAGCCAATCAAATTTATATATCTAATTCACCTTCAGCGTTTCGAACGGACACACATACATACACTGAGCTTTGTATATTAGAAAAAGGCGTTCAATAAACTTTCAGATGCTGAGTATGATACTTGATATTTGATACACTATAAAATCAATGTGTCTATATTTGTGAGACTATCTAATGCATGCACATATAATCCTGATTAAACTTATACGCACACAGAGACGCATGAAATGAAAGAGAGGTGTACATCTCCAGCCGATACCACCGACGAAGCAGAAGAGTCTCCTGCTAAATTGATATTACGAGAAAGTGAACAAGCATTTTCATCCTCATCAACGCCTGCGGCCAATGAAGAGAGTCACCGAGGCAATAAAGCAAATACTGAATAAATTGCTTGTAAGAAGAAATTACGGATACATTGACAAATATCTTCTGAAATTCTCGTAGGAAGAATTCATTTTATTCCATGAATTAATCGAACTCGTATAATCTTCCCCGTTCGTCTTGAGCACTAAATCTTTACAATTGCGATCTTCCACCTTCTGTGTATTACTTGATATGAATAATGATCATACGCATGAAAGATTCATTCTTTATTTACCACATATTTAATAATAAGAACACACAATACATACCAAAATGGAAACGAAATCTACAGCATTTAAACCTAATTATCGATATAATTATTTCCCTTCTTCTTCATGAATGAGGGTCAGTATAATCGCCACATACAGTCTTCTTGACTTCTTCACAATGTACGTTCATCAATTGAGTACC
The DNA here is from genome assembly GCA_903632075.3 of Acanthosepion pharaonis. NCBI lineage: Eukaryota > Metazoa > Mollusca > Cephalopoda > Sepiida > Sepiidae > Acanthosepion > Acanthosepion pharaonis. The sequence continues at coordinate 380,813 of CAHIKZ030005468.1, read as the reverse complement.
GTTGTTCTTTGTGTGTTTTTTTTTTCATAGGCCCAGATAGTTGAACATCTGTGATCTGTGAGAACATCTGTAAGGATTCCAAAAGAAATTCTGCAACAAATAGTCTTTGATCATTCCTTGCAATCAGCTTGCATTTTGTAGATTTTGCACATATTTTTACGTACTCATGCGTACATGCTTTCACAAGATGTTCCAACAGCGGATGTCAACTGTTATGAGACCATCAGTCGTTTTAGTAGTATACTCATTCTGAGCAACAGCTTGTCTGCCACTGCGGAACCTATCACTGAAGTCATTTTCTCTTTCTCTCTAGAAACCCAGTTAGTTATACATATCCAGTTCCTTGCTATATCCGCATCAAATCAAGTGCGACTTCCCATAAATAGCATCGTTTTGTGAATGTTTATATCACTTTCAAAAACAGAAATTATATAACAGTTCTTTGCTTTCTACGTGTGTCAATAGGAACGTCCAATTTAAAAATAATTATCGGTAAGAAAAGTTAAATAGCCTAGGCTTTTATACTCCCTGTTTCGGTTGTGAAGTAAAAGTGATTTTTTTTTATTCCATTTTCTTGAAGACTTCGTCGCTTCTCATCTGGTAAATCCATGGTAATACTCAGCATCCTTCTGAAGAACCATATCTCTGTTGCTTCAAGTCTATTCTTCATTTGTGAGTAGATTGTCCAGTATTCACTGCCATATAGGAGGACTCATATTACCTAACAGTTCAGTACTTGCTGTACCTACGGAATGCTCCCATCAGTAGATCGTTGCTATTCATGTTTTACAACGTTGGAGAATCTTTTCCAAA
>CAHIKZ030005468.1:332500-375000 GCA_903632075.3 Acanthosepion pharaonis | reverse complement strand
TGATGTGTTTGTAATCAATGCGTGGCAGAATGGGAACCTGTCAACGGCTTACAATGGAATTCAGTTTGATGCGATTTCGTTTACTGCAGGCTTGAGTAATTCCTTGAAAAGGCAGACGACTACGTAAGACTGATTCATACTATTCTCTGTTCCCATCAGGTTCGAACATCATTCAATAAAAGTTCTATTCAGATTTGAAGCTTTTCTATTTTCCTTTTAGAATGTCTGCGCTTAGGAAAAGGAACAAATATTAGGTACCATTATATTCTGGGTCCATATTTCGTATATATATTTTTTTAATCGAAAACTATTTCAAAAGAGTGCACTTTTTTTTTCTTAAAATTAAGACAATTAATAAGGAAATACATTAGATGGCTATACAGACGCTGGGACGATGCAGTCTTCGTTATTACTACTAAGATTATTATTATCATTGTTGTTGTCAGTAGTATTAGTAGCATAGCTGTCCACTTGTATTTGAGGATACCCATCTACAAGGGTGACTAGCCAATCCCTATTGCAGACGCTTTCTCGGGTGCATTTGTGTCTATTCAACACCCACAGAGTTCACCGTGGTTTATATTGCAACTATGCTTATTTACAGTTTCTGGGAAAGGGCATGTTATCTAGCGTGATCAACAATTTGAAAAAGTCCAGGACGCTCAAACCCTCGGTCACGATGAGAGGGATTTCGTGCTAGCACAGCTATCCACGACCCCCCCCCCAAAGAGTTCTGTCTGCCGAATTTTCACTCTCAAATCTTGAGTCAACCCGTGGCATGGCTTTCAGATATTTTCCAAAGGTGCCGCATGCTGGGATCAACCTCTGCAGTCCGATAATATCAGGAAGATGTAGTGGACGCCTACGTACACCACGCCCACAAATTACTCAACAGTGATTGGACGGAAAATAAACAATACTTTCTGTACAGACAATTTACGCATCGCACTAGACACATAAAAATTTCTCGTGTTTCTGATTCACCAAACTAGCTATAGAAAAAAATCGACGGTTGGTCGATTTTTGGCCAATCACATTAATTGACACTTTCTTCACTATCCTTCCCGCGCTGGAGCCACCTTACATCTATAAAAAGCAGAAATTAAAGAAATAACTTTAGTAGATTATAAAATTTCACAATCTTAACCATGTACGTGTATTTTCAATTTTCTACTCACACACGCACAGACAAACTACACCCAAACCACACAGTGAACTAACTGTCTGTTTTCAAGCCAAGTGATCTATTCGAAACTATATCATTCTTCTGCACAAATATTTCAACGTTCAAACTCAAACATCAGACATTCTTAAACTACCAACAAATTTAAACAAAAAACATTATTACAACACACATTTGTTCTTCACACAATACAAGGGAAATCACTTTGTGTGACTTAATTTTTATTGTCATTAACAGAATTATATATATATATACTTGTTTCAATACATGTTTTACTTGTTGATTTTCATTGATCTCTCGTCATTCCTTTTTTGTGTTTTCTTTACAAATTAAATGTGGAATGTTAATGTAAAAACGCAACCTTGATCAAAAACCCTTCTGATCCTTTTCTAACCAACACCTTTAGCTACCCCACAAATCTCCTCCCTGACGAAACGACCGTGGTAAGATTCGAACACGGGTCTCACTGATAGAATGCGAACGCTCTAACCACTCGACCACATTCCCATAAATAGTAGTAGAAGTATTAGTTTTACTCCATCTTATAATCATTGTTTTTTTAACAATACACGTTTTATCGGAGTTTTATTCATTATTATAATTATTCTCTGTGCCACGTCCATTCAGGACTTTGGCGATCTTTTTTTTCCCCAAAACATCTTGTGGCGCTAAGCATATTTTATATTTTGCTAACCTTAACCCTAACACTCGTTTCATCATCCCCTGTCAGCCATCATCGCAGTGTCATCTTAGGGTTTTATATTGTAAAGATGACCCTACCGATAATAAATCATGGTAGGGTTTCTAACTCGCTTAGGATAGAATTTCTGGAGAGATTGAATAAATCTGAAGATAGGACAAATCCTTGTCTTACGCGATTTCTTATTTTGTGTAGCGAATCAATTCATTTTCTATCCGTAAACAGGCGCTTTACTCACAGTATAATTTCTAGATTATTCTTCCATTTTTCCAAACAGATCCTTCTGCTGTAACTTGTTTTTTTAAATCTCTTATTCTTGTTAGTACGGCGCCCTTTATTCGGTCTATTCTTCAGTATTGTTATAATTTAATTACTAAAGCAACACGCCAACATGCAAATTAAAAATTGGAGATTTGAATATCAAACAATTAGAAGAATTTAAATGTCTGGGAAGTTTTTTTTAACAGAGAACGAAAAATGCGGCACTGAAGTCCAAAGGCGCTTTAGGATAGCGAAATATGTCATTCAAAAGCTAAGCAAATTCTTAAGAAACAAAATAGTTCTTTATACACACCGTATGGAAATGTTACGTAATCTCAGCCTTTGTAATATTAACAGTGAATGCTGAATAATATTCTCACAGTTGAAGAAGAGACTTGAAGCAATATAAAATATATATAATTCTACAGATCGATACTGAGAATATATGGATTGAACGTATGAGAAACAACGAAAATTTACAAAAAATTGAAAAAATAACACTAATAATTCGCATTATAAAGAGACAATTGAAATGTCTAGGTTACATAGACCGGAAAGAGAGCTTGGTAAATTAGATATGCACATGAATTACTGAAGGCAAACGTGATTGAGAACAGCACATCTTCAAACTAACGATCTTGTGTAATTTGATGGCAGAACAGGATTAGGGACATCTGAAGACAAAAAATATGTCGACTACATAAAGTCAGATTTCTATTTTGGAAATCAGTTTTTATACTAACATTAGTCAAACAATATTAGTAACATTTTCAAGATAAACTTACGCTTCCATGATACATACACCATGTGAACTTCAGCTTACCAGTTTTTATTAGTTACATTTACAAAGATTTTGTATTGGTGTTTTTATGCAACTCAAGATCTATTCATCCTCTTTGGAAAGGTATTTGTAATATAACTTTTTTTTTTTTTTTCTCATATACATAGACTTCCATACCTCGTAAGAAAAAAGAAGAGAAAAAAGACTTTTTTTTAAATCGATTTCACACAGTGCAAGAGAATAGAGTCACTAAGACACAAGAGGTTAGTAAATGCAGAAGAAATAAAACACGAAAAATGGCTATGGAAAAGAGGAGTAATCAGGATGAGAGTAGATAGAGACTGACAATGCATTTAGATTTTGAGGATTAAATTTGGCTTCTTTGTTTGGAAATACTAGAAAGGTTAAATAGTTATCTTGTTTATTTGTTTTTACATGTTGTGACTGATTTAAAACTGAAAAGTACTTTGGGATATAAGAATAATTGTTTCTGTTCTGTAGAAAGGTGACTGAATTTCTTCACCCTAATTGTTCAACATGAACTCGTGCAGCCGTTCTGTGTAGCGCATCCTCTCATAGGAACGGTCTTTGCAAATGTGGTCTCAAGGTGTAGCGTTTGAGTCGTACGGGTTGCTGAACTAGGTTAAGGCATTCTCTATTATTGCATTATTAATCTATTTCTCTCAAGGTATTAAACCTTTTCTTTTCTCAACCTTTTGTTCCAGAGTTTCCTTAGGGAGAACTACGAGCTCTATACGAACTTTGTAACAGTTGTGCTTTTTGCGAGGGAATGTTACAAGTCTTGTGATGTAGCCCATAGCCGTGAGAAGAAGAGATGAATACATACCTCTCACAAGGGCATTTACGCATACGAATAAGGGACAAACTGAACTGAAGTTCGAAATCGGCTATCCGATTTATCATCCCGTATCGGTATCCATTGCAACCCTTGCATATCCATTGCAACATCTGCATATCCTAAGTTTGAGACGCCACAAAAGATTCAAATAGATAAACTGACCAAATTGGCAAGAAGAAGAAAACTAGTTTAAAGAGATTTGAGAAAAATGAAAAATAAGCAAGAAACAGGAATTGACCAGACAAAATATATTAAAACGATCTGGGTTTATGAAAGCAGATAGAGAAAATAGAATATCAAAAACAACCGCTAAAGGCATGAAAGCAACCAAACTACTACCTCGAACTAATCATCAAAAAGAGAAATATATAAGATGTCTGAAGAAGTCAACGAAACACTGATTTCTCAACAGAAAGGACATGAGTGCAGAGCTACATTGGATGAACCTGACAGCTATTCTATAAATTAGATTATTCAGGGACGTAATCAATAAAAGAAATCAGAATACAACTGCGATCTGATGTAGTTTTATTTGGGAGACTAATAATGTATTTAATAATGTTATAGCTTCTTTCAGAATGGATTACAGAGTCAAGATATATAAAGAGAAATTCTCTCTATATCTCTGTGCTTCTATCTGTCTATATCACTTGATCACTTGCATTAATTACTTTATTCGAACTGTTATCCCAATCTTCACTGCTATATTCAAACGTTACGGCCATTATACGCTCCGACCTTCATCAGGTGACTGGAATTTTTCTCCAGTATCTGTCTATATGTCTGAGATGAGGTATTATGATTACTTGCATCATTTACATTATTCGGACTGTTATCCTCATCTTCATTACCATATTTACAAAGTTTTGGCCGTTGATGGCCGCGACCTTCTTCAGGTAATTGGAATTTTACGTCAATATCTGTCAATATAATTGAGATGAGATATTATAATTAGTTGCATTATTTATATTGCTCGGACTGTTATCCTCATCTTTAATATCATATTCACAACTTTTCAGTCGTTGTGTGCTCCTGCTTTCATCAGGGGATTGAATTTCGTCGTATCGTTTATTTCGTCCACTGGGGTAGATTGTTCTAGTTCCTCGAGCCATGACTCGTCCGGATGTCTCAGTTATTTCCCTTTAAATCAACCCTCCAAGCTTTAGTTCACCACTGTATTCAAGGACACATAGACCAGTTGGTAAAGACGTTGGCTAGATCCAGTGACTAGACCCAAAGAGTTGTGAGTTCAATGACAGGCTACTGCAGTGGTGAACCAAAACTCGATGAGTTGAGTTAAAGAGAAATAACTAATACACCCGGAAGAAGCACGGCACGTGGAACTACAACAATCTACGCCAGTCGACAAAATAAAGTCTTCGGTTCGAAATTCTAAACACTGATGAAGGCCGGAGTGTCGTCGTCGGCATCGTCTTGGCCTTGCTAGTAGATTAACCAACACAGTTTGATACCAGCGGGGCTGCAGGAGTTGCCGGAAGGTCGCACAAGTGACGTCCATCTGCCCTGGGGGATTTGTGTAGGGTTTACTCCTTAGCCTTTCCTTCTCCCGAAGATTTCCACAAGGCAGTGGAGCTATTTAACCCATAGCTGGGATTTGGGTCATGGGCACCAACGCGCGTCCACACACCGGTGGGCCTGCATGCAGCATGTTAAGGGGGCCGAACTCCTCCCCCATACCATGTAGTTTAGCCCGAGTGCACAAGGTGCTCGGTTGCCATGTGTCACCACGAGGAGGTAGTACATAGGGCTTGCTGGTGGAGAGGCTATATGCAGTCAGGGGAAGACTTACGCACTCGGCTGCCCTTTTCGCATTGCTGCTAACTAACGGCGGTAGCTGAAAGTGAGATGCGACAAGGACTACCACTACAGACTACCACACTAGACGCATCACGACAGCCGTTGAGACACACAAGGCCGGAGTGTACAACGGCCAAAACATTGTGAATATTGTAATGAAGATGAGTATAACAGTCCGAATAATGCAAATTATGAACGGAATTCTAGCGCAAAATATCTTTGAGTTGTACTGTTCAAATCCAAAATGTTTTAAGCTAAAAAAAAAGGATATTCAATGAAGGCAATGCTCTTTTCCTATTTGGCAATGCTGATTATTGTCTAAGTTATCGAATGGCATGTGTTCAGTCTCTCCACGTATTAATCAAATAGAGAACGTGCGGTTTAACATGAACTGAAAATAGAAAACAATATGAAAACAAAGACATTTTCTGGAAATCAATAAAGCTGTTTTCAAGTAATTTTAAATTTCGAAGCAATAGAAAATTCAGAGAAAGTTATGAATATCAAGGAACCCATACTGATATCTCAAATAATCAATTATTCATATTATGCTAATAAAATATATTCGGAATGTTTTTAAATAGAAAAAAAAAATGACATTACGGTGACCTTTATTTACATAACAATACCCAACATCCTCACCGCAAAACAACGATTAATTTAAATAATTTTAATCATAACAAATATAAAATTGCAAACCACATATATATTTATCATATATGACTACAAGCGGTAATTACCAAAAAATAATTTTATAAAATTTATTCTCATGTGTTATAATGAAATAAAAATGAAGAACAGTTAAAATCATAAATTTGTCTTCATCACCCCAAATCGCCATAATCCATACTAACCACCCTGACACCCTTATCGGATTTAGTAATATTATAAGTTCTAATCAAATATTTATTACGGTCTAAGGAATTGATCCAACGAACCTGTTCGTACATGCATTTAAATTGCGCATAATCCCCCGGGGATTTCAGCCGCTGCATAAGATGGAAGCATTAAGTCTAGTCTATAATGCGCAAACCTATTTGAAGAAAAAAGGAGGCAGTTTCGAAATGAGAGCGAAAGACACCGCCAATTCACCAAGCTATTGTTGGAATTTGAAGGAATTTGTGTAGGTTGCGTGACTTTCTGCATCCACAAACAAATAAATAAACGAATTTTAAATACGATCAAAAACAAGACATATTCAATTTAGAAACCAATAAAACAATTATATACAATTCAAAGTAATATATATACAGGATATTTTGGTATATGTTACTATGGCAAAGTGTCTGTGATATTTTAGGTTTCCGTATGTCTCTCTTAGTATTCGTATGTTCATTTACAGTCTTTTTAGATTTATGTTGATATTAAAATTGTCAATATTAAGTGTGTTTTTTTTAGGTAGGAGTTCTTATGGAGTGATCTACCTTTGACTGTAATATTTCTGAATTGATTTTTACTTAATATGTAGTGAATATAATTCACTTTGGATAAGCAAAATTGTTTTAGGTTTGCGATTCGATGTCCACAGAGTTTGTCGAGTTTAAATTGCAAGTGAGTCAGCGTTGATGTACTTTTGCGCGGTAAAATCGTGATTTCGAGTGACGTGGAGTATGTTGGCAATTTCTCTGTGGATGTTCGTCTCTGACTGCTTTGGTCAGTTGGTGTTTTACTTTTATATGTTTTGAAAGTCCAAATTGGCTCAAAGAAGTTTTGGCGCAATTTTGTTTTGCACGTGAAACTTTCATATTATTGTGTCGTTAACTAATGAGATTTGCTGATTCGCCTAGTACGGTTTTTATTAGTCGAAGTTTTCCGTACGTAGACGTAAGATATAGACTGTTCTGTTACTAGGGGTGATAGGTAGGAAAGGACTAATCTACACTATTATGTGTGTTAACAGAAAACGGTGAAATGCAGGATTCCAATCCCTGATATAAAACACATTCCTGTGGTAGACAATTGATATTTAGATAAGTTTTTTAAAAAAATACTATCGGAAGAAACGTGGTGTTAAACCTTTTACTTTTCAACTTCATTAGAGAATGATAAGGGAAAAGTATATTGTCAAAAATAAAGACAAAAAAGCTAGACATAAATTTAAACCAGACTCTCAGTCTTTAAATTATCAGTAATAATGGACAAGTTTACAACACGTCTGATGTCCCATTGCCACGTTTAAGCTTCCGTCGAGTAATTCAAAAACTAATATGCGTAGGACATACTTAATTCTTCAAAAAATGGCGTATATACTGTTGTCTATAATGCGAGATTTTGTGATCATTTACTACGCAAAAATGGAGCCAGGGCAGCAACATAGAAATCTATTTTTTTTTTTTTGTAATGGTTAAAAAAAAACTTGTATTTTTAGTGACGGGGTGCACTATACACGGGCAATTATTTCGTGTAGGGTTAAAATTCATACAAAATATTCAAGGGTCATACTACACATGAAGTCATCTTATACACGAGTGTATACGATAAAATTATTAAAATGAGCTGACCAGTTCTTAGCCGAGTTTAAGAACCTTATTTGACCTAACTGAATCCACAGTATGCGATGTCCGTATGTATTGAAATAATTTCAGAGCACTGCAAAACTTTATGAGAGCAATAAAAGCAGATAGGTTAAAAAGTATGTATTTACACTATTTACATTGTTCGGATAGTTGTTCTCATCTTTATTGTCATATTCACGACCTTTCGGCCGTTATACGTTCCGGTCTTCTTCAGGATCTGTCTATATTTCTGAGATGAGGTATTGTAACTATTTACACTATTTACATCGTTCGGACTGTTGTCCTCATCTGTATTGTCATATTCACGACATTTCGGCCGTTGTACTCTCCGGTATTCTTTAGGATCTGTCTATATTTCTGAGATGAGATATTTTAACTATTTACACTATTTACATTGTTCCGATTGTTGTTCTCATCTTTATTGTCATATTCAAGACGTTTCGGCCGTTGTATGCCCCAGCCTTCTTCAAGTGATATACGTAGGAATTTTGAACGGAACCCTTTATTTAGTCCACGAGACTAGATTGTTATTGGATATTGTTGACACATTGGAGCTAGTGCTTCTGCTATATATTTAGAGATTCTCGACAAAATCCGAAGAAGAATCTGTAATGTTATATATCCTGACCTGGCATCTCGGCTTCAGTTAATTTCCCACTGTTATAGTGTAACTTTTATGTACCTTTCCTCTAAATCTTTTCATGGTAATTGTTTTGATGAACTTTTTGATTTCACAAAATTAACTGCAGTTCTAGATTTGAACTTGGTCTAATCATTTTACAATTGAAATGGCTAGATGTAAGCATAAGTCCTATGCTAACATTTTCTTCCATAGCGCTTCTCACTTGTGGAACTATCTTCCGGCTTCTTATACGTCAATCAACTTTGATCTTTAAAAAAAATAAATACAATGTCAATCGTACTGTTTTGTGCTTTCTTAAGTTCTGTAATTTTGCTGTCGTCTCTCCTTAACGGTGCAGTCACACTCAGTAACCCCTTGCGTCTTAGTTGCTTTATCACCTTGCTTGAAGTGAAACGATTTTAAAAAAGACCTTCTATCCTATGCTTGGAAATATTAATTTTCCTCTTAAAAACGGAATGTCTATACCTACTAAATATACATGTTTCTGCTGATTGATGTCTCCTCTTCATCTGTGAGGATATTTGTCCAACATTAACTGCCCTATTACGAGCACTGGTATTAATAACAGTTCCGTACGCTTTACTTTTTTAATGAATTTTTCTGTTTCTTAATATTTTTTTTAGATTGTGGAAGGCATTTTCCCTAATTCAGTGTGCCTCCGTATTTCAATATCGTCGAAATTCTAATCAACTGCTGAAGGGCGTAGCGTGCAACGGCCGAAACGCTGTGAATATTGCAATGAAGATGAGGATAACAGTTTGATTTGTAAATAATTATATTGATTATGTCCTTTTAAAATATTTACAAATATTGGTAACATTCTAGTTTAAATAATCGCTACATTTATATGTTTATAGATCTGTAACCCTTAGTCGATATTATTTTATTAATTTTTTTTTTTTGATTGCACGGAGGCCCTTTTATAAATGTCCTTTGTTTTTAGCTGCACCCTCCCGTATCTCCCACCCCTTCTCTTTTTTTTTCTCTCCCTCTCTAATCTTCCGATCTTTAAGTGTAGATTATATCGTCTATTTGTGTGTGTGTCACCACAAAATGTACACTCTTTTCCGGTGTCTATCTTTAATTTATTTTTTCGTTAGCGATCCAGAAATGTATGAGACATCCGAAAATATTCATATTTATTTGTATCTGACTCCCCTCTTTAAAACTTTTCTCTGTTAAATTTTAACCCCCACCTTCACCTTTAGACCTTCCTGTCCTTCTCTCATCTGTTACCCCTCCCTATAGCTTTCATTTACTCTCGCATTCACCCCACACTCTCATACATACACTCTCATTAAATTTTATTTTTTATTCCCGAAGTTATTTTTTCTGATATCTTTTTCAATTTGTAGGTCTGATGAATTGGATCTTATTTACCATTCCAATGTAAAAAATTATGACCATGGAGTACTAGTGTTTAAGCCTTTATATATATATATATATATATATATATATATATATATATATATATATATATATAAATGTAATGTGTGTGTGTGTGCCTGTACGTCTGTGTCTTTCATATTTCATTACTTTCAAATGTATTTTGATAAGTAATTGTAGTATAATAAATGTTTTCAATAAAAACATTCCTGATATAACCAGGGAATAAAAGCACATTAACATCTTTCAGAAAATTCTATGTATTTTCCTTAAATATTGATAAGCCGATTTGTGAAAGTAGGGCTTTCTCTCAAAATGGCATGGTATCTGATATGGCTTCATTACTCGTCGCCAGGCTTTGCAGATATCATTACTCGTCCGTTTACTGATGTTTCGTCTCTCCATTATCATTAGAGATAACACGGTGGCTGTTTTTTTTATGATTTCAAACTCAATATCAATCCTTAAGGGTGCGAAATCCCTGGGGTATCTATTGGAATCTGGAAGGAGATTGTGTAAAAGTGCTGACAGTGGAAGACGTTCGGGTTTCTTTAAAAAAAAAAAGGAAAAGAAAAAAAAAACTCTTAGGTTGAGTAATAAATAATCTCTGTGTTTGTTTATCAACTTTATTCTTGTAAAAGTAAAATCTAATTGCATTTTATATTCATTAACATCAAGGTCACGTAGCCATTCGAAATGTTTTTTGTTAAATACTAAATCAAACGCACTATTTACATTATTCGGACTATTGTCCTCATCTTTGTCGCTAAATTTATTACAACGTTTCATCCGTTGTACGCTCCGGCCTTATTCAGGTGGTTGGAATGTCGAACTTAACCCTTTATTCTGCTCCATGGGGTAAACTGTCCTAGTTTCCATGTTTAATGGATGTCAGTTATCTCCTGTTAATTTCCCTCTCAAAGTTTTCCACAGCCTTAACCGGGTATTGAACTCACACTCTTTGGTTGCGTCACTGGATCTAACCAACGCCTTTATCCACTGTTCCATGTGTCCTTGATAACATATGGAACAGTGGATAATGGCGTTTATTCATTTCAGTTTATATTTTTCAGTTTATTCTTTTCAATTTTTTTTTTAAGCAACCCGAACGTCTTCCACTGCCAACATTTTTACACAATCTCGTAACCGATTCCAATAGATACGCCAGGGATTTCACACCCTTAACGACTGATATTGAGTTTGAAATCATAAAAACAGCAAACGTTTTATTACTAATAATAATGGAGAGACGAAAAACCAGTAAAAGGAGGAATAATGCTATCTACAAAGCCTGGCGAAGAGAGGGTAATAGTCCGAATAATGTAAATAATGGACATAATACATCATCTCAGAAATATAGACAGATACTGAAAGGCCGAAACCTTGTAATAAATATGGCGACAAAGATGAGGACAATAGTCTGAATAATGTAAATAGTGGACATAATACCTCACCTCAGAAATATAGACAGATACTGAAAGGCCGAAACCTTGTAATAAATATGGCGACAAATATGAGGACAATAGTCTGAATAATGTAAATAGTGGACATAATACCTCACCTCAGAAATATAGACAGATACTGAAAGGCTTAAACGTTGTAATAAGTATGGCGACAAAATAGTCTGAATAATGGACAAATACTCTGATAATAACACCTCACCTATAGAGAAATATAGACAGATACTGAAAGGCTTAAACGTTGTAATAAGTATGGCGACAAAGATGAGGACAATAGTCCGAATAATGTAAATAGTGTACATATTACCGCATCTCAGAAATATAGACAGATTTATGAAACGCTTCTGCACCCTATATAAAACATAGTTCTACATCGTTTTCCATTTGTATTGCAATCCTTGTTCCGGTGTCATTAAGAAACACGTACAATACTTGTCTTACTTCCGGTCTAATTATTCGGCTAACCCTATTGATTAGAATTCTAATGATATTTTTTATACATAGCTAATTAGTCTGATTGTCCGATTAAGTTCACATTCGTTTGCACCTGGCTTTTTAGGCAGTGCTATGAAAATGGATTGTTCTTTCGGTATATTCCCAATTGAGATTATCCCAAAAATACTAGATGAAGATAAAAAAAAATGATGGAATATTAAAATTATCGACATGCTGAAAAGCAGACAAAAACAATATCAAGGTACGTCACAGAATATAAGATACTGCACAATGATTTCTTCACCGAATCATTTTACATCGATTAAAAAATGGAAAAATCGATTGGTGAAGGTCATATAAATATTACACTTCATGTCAGCAGGAAACCCGAGAAGAAGCAAAACTAGTCACTCTCCCAGAGCCAAATATACCACAGCATTCCTGACACTAATACACCACATTCTTACTTCCCATTCTTACTACAGTCCCCATAATACCTCAAAGTCTCTATGAAATCCTAAATAGTTCGCATATTTATAATTTGTCTGTGGAGGTAGGGAATTTACAATGATTACGATTTTATATACAGGAAACTAACCCAATAATATTAGTACCTCCCTCCCCACAAACACATAATCTATAGAGAATATGTCATCAGAGGAATTACTATGAAAGTATATAGAAAAATCACTGGGAAGCTATGAGATGACAGGTTAGAATCAATAACATTGCAGATTCTTCTCTCGATTTATCAAAAAGCTTTAAATATATAGCAGAAGCATCAGAGCAGTTATGGCGACAAATAAAAGAGAATTGGTAAACTTATAAATATTTTAAATAGATTCTGGCGAGAAAAATGTCTAGCCCAAGACAGTGAAACACATTTTTCTAGAAACAATTGATTCATGTCAGCAGAAAATGTTAGCCTGAGAAGAAGGAAAACTAGTTACTCGCCTGGAGGTTAGTGTCAGCTTTATGGATAGAAGGCAAACGACTTTTGTCAGACGATCAAAACAGAGTGGTTTCGTTTGGGAAACGTTCAAATTAACAAGTTATTTCTTGCCCAGTTAACAAAAGATTGTAGGTCATTTTGGAGATCAGCTGCAAATTCATCAATTCTTTTCGAACCGAACAGAGTTACAATGAATTTTTAATATTATTATTATTATTATTATTATTATTATTTTCGTATCAACAGTAGATTAGAGGATTATTTTCGTTGATATAATTTCCACAGACGTTCAGTAAGAATTGACATACATCAAATAAATTATTCTAATGAGAATAGACACAAGGGGAAACCCTTATGATATATTGCTCATATAAATATAACCAGAGCTTGTTATTGATAAGAAAATGTGACAAAGAAAAAAAAAAGCGAATGGATGGCAGATTAAATTCTCGACATGATGGAAAAGAGACAAAAACAATGCCAAATTACGGCGTAGAATGTTTTCTTCACCGAATCGTTTTACAGCGATCAAAAAATGTAATAACCAATTGCTTCAAGTTCTGTTACTCTTGCTGGATGTGTTGTCACGGGAGAGAAAAATGTTCTCCTTTTAATCCACTGTGTACGCTGCCATAGCGATTCAAAACAAATGAATAGTCGTTATTATCATTTATTCTGAACGGCCACTTTTCATTAGCAAATTCGTAATTACAACTGTTTCTGCAAAATATAAACGGTAATTATGATAATATTAGCCGTTTCCTTATAAGGAAACATCTGGCTTACATTGGTCAACAGCTAATTCTACTTGAAATTTGTAATATATTTCTCTTAAAGATATATTTCGAGGAATAGTTTTCTCAAATTAACTTTTATTGCTCTTTCTAATTCATTTTGAGTTGCATGTGTTATATCTTTTAGATGTTGCCGTTGTTCAAATCCTCAAGTGATGTGGTTTCTGTTATTATGTGCAGTATTTTGTGATCATGTAGCCCCAGGTCACGTGTTTCGAAGATGAATGTTCTTCGCTCAGAGTTGCAGTTTTCGTCCGCTCGAAGCAATTTTTAATCATTGATCTTAGGAAACAGTTGCATGCAGCTGACAGTTTTTCATAATTCTGAACGAGTTTGGCGCCATATCTTGACATCGATATGAATGTCTCGATCAGACATGTTTATTTATGACCATGGCTCAACCTAATAGCAATTCATAAATGGACAAAAACATGGCTCAAACAATTTTAGCTTTATATAAGTGGCCGAATAGGAAAACTGAATCATAGAGAAATGGTTGGACCAGAAATCCGTTTGGGGAATGGCGGAGAAGTAAAAATTAATTCACAGGACAGTAATTTTTCGCCGTTAAGGCGTAAGAATATATATCTTTTTTCCAAGAGTACATGCAGTATAAATTTAATATTTATTTTCTACTGGTTCATCTTAGGCGGATTTTTAATGCCATTACAGGCTTCAATTGGTCTAATTAAGAGCAATACTTCTTCGAATCAATCACATAAGAGTTTAGAAGGAGTTCCTAAGAAATCACTCCCGTACAATCTTAATATATACACAATAACGTCTTCTATGAACGCGAAGACGTTTTTTTGAAAGGGTTCTCCTATTTGTGCCGTGTTCGCTTGTCTGGTTCGAAAATCGATTTTGGGTATACCGGAAAAGTGAAAAGCCACACAAATTGTAATGATATTTTAAGATTTGATTAAGATAACAAATAACATAATTTAGTAATTTGAATTGTTTATTTTATCTTTTTGTTGCTTCCTTAAAAATATTTAAACTTTACCCTTCTTATTATATAATGAGAAAGTATATTATGAAATGGGCAAATCCGACTATTATTTTAATATATTTTTGTTTATACCTTATTTTTTATAGATACAAATATTTAAGTGTTCTGTTTATAATAAACAGTATTAACAACATGTACCGGCCTGTTTGTCCGAGAAATCTTAAAGAAAGTATGTCCTCCGACGGGAATTGAACCTGTACCCTACAGGAGACCACTCTATAGCCTGATGTGCTATACCATCTAATTTCTCAGGAAGAGTCTGAGAGAAATCATGTGAAGTTTGCTGTTCAAAAAACAGTAATTTAAACTTGCTAACCAGACGCTTGTTCTGTAACTAAATGGTATAGCACGTCAGATTATACGGCGGTATTGAAGTCCTTCCTTAAAAATTGACCAGAGATTCTCGATTGGATTTAAATCAAGAGATTTTCTAAGCCAGTCGATAGTATTTTGATTTCCTCCCAGGTAATTCTTGCCAATGTATTCGTGCAGCGTTACAGCTGTCGTACCTTTCCTTGGAGTAACGCCCATCGCATACGTTGGTCGCAGGACAAGTAATCAACTGTTGAGACAATTGTGTCTGGGCGTGATGATAATCTGTTGCAATCACGGATGACGCAATATTTTTCATATTTTTCATCATACACACTGAAAATAGATTCATATTATTGAACACTACTGCAAATGACCTACTCTGATACTAAAAGAGAATTCGATTACACACTGTCACTCCAGTGAGTTTAAACCTGACCGTATGGTGAAAGAAAGGAAACTAAAACGGCTGTTTCAATTTGCACAATGGTATAATTATAGTAACTTTTATTCTTTCGTTGGATTCTATATTCATTAACCCTGGGACACTAACCATGAGTATATAGTACCCAGTGCAAATTTTCCTTTTTTTAATTACAATTTTCAGTACCTGATTTTCTTACCTAAATAATATGTTTTTCAGTTTTTATTAATGTTAACTCAAAGTACAAAGTTTGAAGTGCCTGCATGTAAAATATTTCAAATAAAGATTTATATTTAATATTTTTTTGATATTTTCAAATTCGGGTATGATATACCCATGGTTAGTTTTAATTGATGGTTAGTGTTCTAGGGTAAAGTTTGTTTCTTTTTACTTTATAGACACCGATATCGTTTAATAGCATAATTTACCATTGCGTCTTTTACCACAGCTATATTAAACGTAGAATTGTAGATACCAGTGTTCCTTGACAACGGTGCAAAGGAGCGAAGTTGGCGCTCAATTGGTATGCCTCGAAGAGGGCTTCTTCCGAGTTAGACAACGTCGCCACGTATTGAAAGAATGCCAAAAGGGCGAACCAATGGAATCATTCTTATTGATTGACGGGATTTGTATAATCTCTTGATGCGAATTCAATGGAAGACACGCAGTCTCTATAAGCAAGAGTTTGACAGAGTGATATCTCATGCGAATAACTCGAGTGAAATGTGCGTTTACAAAGGGAAATAAGTTTTTACTGACATGCATGAATCGGACGATGAATGGTGCATAATGCATATGATAATCATTTTGGAAATACGAACGATAATTGTCTATACGTCGAAAAGAAAAGCGCATTTAACGCGTGAAATGTTTCTTTCTTCTGATTCTATAACTAAAGCAATTTGTAATAAATTCACGTTTACGAATACATCAAGCTCTCCCGTGGACAGAGAATTTGCAATGAGTCATGGGACTTAATAGCTCCCTATTCTTCAACTGCTTCTTTTATGCTTTTTGTTTGTTTCATCCTTTCTCCACCAAGCGAGACATCCATTTAGATGGAATAGATTACTACAGATGAAAAACAGGAGTGAAGGAATCTGGGATAGCGTTACGAAAGACAGCATCCAAAAAGACATTTAACGTTGAATTTAAATACAAGGTGTCCCCACCAAAATTGACATCATTTTAAAAGCCATTATCTTGAAAACTACTAAGTCTAGCTCAATGAAATTGAACAGTTTAGGTGTTGAACGTCATAAGTTTATTATGGAACCAATTTCATAAGTGTTCACTATATGCACCACCTGTGACACGACACACGTCAAGTCGGTAGTTAAGCTCTTGCTAAACACGCTGTAGTATGTCTCTGGTAACATTATCCAGAGCGGAAGTGATTCTCTGCCTGAGTTCATCGATGCTAGCAGGAAGAGGGGCGACATAGATCAGCCCCTTTCACATATCCACATAAAAAGAAATCAAGCGGAGATATTTCATCAGAAAACTGTCGTCATCTCCACCACGCCTAATCCATCTCTCTGGCAGATTCTCATTGCGATAAGCACGTACTGTTCTCTTTAATTAAATATAAAATCTTGATCTTTTTCTCTACATTCTGTGAAAAATTAATGTTATTTCAATAGGAATTGCCAAAATTATTGGCCTATGAAATGATATCATTTTTTTTGCACACCTTTGTTTGCAGATTGTACTTGACGGGAAAGTAAGAATTCGTTAGAAAGTGCCATAGAAGGAAGAATAAACTGTTCGAATATAATTTAGGCTTACAGTAAGCAATTTCAATAGGAAGATGATTCTACCTAATATTCTAGTGCTTCTATCTTGAAGTCGGAGTACGAAGATAAAAGCGTATCAAGACAATTACCATGAAATTATTTATGAAGAAAAGGCACAAGGAAACTACTTTATGGCGGTGAGAGTGTTACAGAAGCTGAGATGCTAGGTCAGAAGCAATGACATTTTAGAAGA
Source organism: Acanthosepion pharaonis (assembly GCA_903632075.3). NCBI lineage: Eukaryota > Metazoa > Mollusca > Cephalopoda > Sepiida > Sepiidae > Acanthosepion > Acanthosepion pharaonis. The sequence goes on along the minus strand of CAHIKZ030005468.1, from coordinate 357,475 downwards.
TACTGACTGAAAATGAAATGCCAAGTCTGGGCCGATTATACTGGATACTTTCCAGAAAGTCTAGATGTATTGCAAAATCCACCATGCCAAATCTAACAACAATAATCAATGTGCCTACAAACGTTAGACTTTTTAAACTGGTCCAGTTGACAATTCTTGTCAAGAACCAAAAAATGATCACAATTTCCTAGCATCACACCGAGCAATTGATTACATAAAGTTGTTCCATTTTATGCCAGTGGAAAACGTTAGCTTGAGAAGTCTCGATAATTCACTCTATTTGAGGTTAGCATCAGCCATACTGATGGAGCGCAGTTTTTTTTTCTCAAGCGATTAAAAGAGTGCAGTTATATTTTAATTAACAGGAGATTTCTTGATCGAGTTAACAACGGAAGTTACTATTTGAGGTTATTTGGCTTATCAGCTAATTTGACCTCATCGAGCCGAAGAGACATTCCAGCAAGACAGGGGTAAATAGTTCTGTCCTCGGCATTGGTCGACAGCCGGGAACTGATGACAACTTGAAGATCATTGACAAAAAAAGGTTCAAGATTCCTGGGGACAGCAAGTTATGTTGCATTATCTCGAAGAAAAATAATTCCATTGGAATTTTTAAAAAACAAACATCAGATATGCATTACAGATAAATATCGAGTGATGACATTCCTAAAGATCGCGGTCAGTCATGAAACAGACTGCCCCCCAATATTGGCTTCTGTGTCCTCTCGTTTTATATATATATATATATATATATATATATATATATATATATATATATATATATATATATATATATATATGTATGTGTGTGTGTCAGAATAATATCAAAATTGTCTAAATCGTAAACACCATGGCATAATTGTCCACCCCAGAAAATGTTTAATACCTAAATCACCTCCAAACTAACTGAATCCATATTTTCAGATAAGACGTTTAGCCATCTTAATACAATTTGTCGTATGAATCACTGAAAAAACACTATGAGTTATTCAGCTAGAAAGAGAGCAGATTAAAATCGTTTTGTGTCAGCCACACTATGTTTTCTCAACTGAGCAATGATGGGAGGGAAACTATCATTCGGGCCTTCAGTAATGGTATCAGCATTCATACCCTGACTTCCATCTTAAAAGTACACTCAAAAACTATCAGAGAACGGTGAATAAGTTTAAAAAAAAGGTGGGAAAAGTAGAGAGGAAAACTGGATCAGGAGGTCAAAGCAAGAAAAAAGATCATCATTCCAACTTAGAAAAGTTTTAAAATGTTTAGATATCTTATGTCTATGTCGAAGTCTATCTGCGTAAATTAATTTAAAGTACTTTGATTAAAAAACATATGGAATTACTGCTGTTACTGATATAAAAGAAGTAGTCTGTATTTATTCAATCGAAGTTAACTGAGGACATGAACAAATAAAATAGACAACATTAAGACCCACTTCAGATCATAATTATTTTGCGCGGTACATATTAGAAAGTGCTCAATATCAGTGATAGAGCTAACATATTCAGTTGTATGTATATGAGTTTGCAAAATCGTGAAACCAAGAGTTCCAAACTCATATCCATACAACTGAATACATTACATACATATATATATATATATATATATATATATATATATATATATATATATATATATATATATATATAAGAGAGAGAGAGAGAGAGAGAGATACAGACAGACATACAAAGATAGTGGGAGAAAATGCTTTAATATATTTGTATATTCAAGGGCTCTAAGCTAATCTAAATATAACATTTTTACATACGGACATTTTGTCCGTATGTAAAAATGACGACAATGATGCATTTTTGTTTCGATGCATGAGAGCATCTCGACGAGTGAGGAATAAAGATGGTTACCTCTTGGCTTCTCATCCGTTGATATGCTCCTATGCATCGAAACAAAAATGCATCATTGTCGTGAGTAATTGATTTGTCCGTATGTAAAAATGTTATGATCAACTGCTTTGGAATTGAGCCCTTTTGAATTAATGCTATGAACGTTAGAATTAATATATTATTTTCGTTCTCATTGATTCGCATATATATATATATATATATATATATATATGGAAGTTTGTTTGAAAACGATTGACAAGGTGGTGTGGTTAAGTTTTTTTTTATATAATTTATCATGTATTCGTTTAATTGTTTTCTTTTCAAAACACAAATTATATAAAACATAAATAAATCATCCCTATAACTCTAGATACATACACAATACAATTCCTATATTCAGTTAAAAGTAAAATAGAATTCATCCTTCATAATGGCTAAAAGTATAGCCGATAACACTAGGTAAATATTCGGACAATTTTTATATAATTTATTTCCTGAAAAAAATACTCGAACACATGAGAAATTATATAAAAATATCTTAACCAGAGAACCTTGTCAGACGTTTTCAACGAAACCTGCATAAAAGAGGAATTGTTTCCCAAATAAGCAATATATAAGTTGTGTTTTTTTATTTTAAGTAAGTTCCTTTCATATTGTCTGATAAACTTAATAACATTATCATTGAAAGACGAAAGGAAATCACCATATTGATACATGTTTAAATCCAATCTAAGCTTTCGGCTTACATAAGCCATTATCAAAGATGACAATTACATTTCAATATATCAAACAATACACGGACGAACCAATAATGATAGTCTGTTTTTGTTGCATGAAAAATTTCAAAGCAACGACAAACGAGACGAGGAAGCGAAAATCGCATCGCAGCACGTGACGTCACACAAGACGAGAAATATTATGTATGGGAAGCCTTTGGTATAAACCAGTGGTTTCAGTTATCAATTAAAGAATATTTGTGGAGACTTCGTAGTTTATTTTGTTCAGGTTACGTTTCAACTGTTTTATGTATATAGCTTCAAAAATGTTTAGTTTTTGCTTATTGCATTCATGTTTAAGTATAGTTTTGTTTTCAACGAGGATTTACTGGAATTATGAACGTGGCCAGGCATGTTACTTTAAATGCCTAAAATGTTAGAATTATCATTCAAACGTCGTGAAAGTGAGTTTGTGGTGTGAGCAACATAAATATTATTTAATTCATTGGAGATACAATCTCTCAAAGGGCACTTGAAAATTGTAAACTATGTTGTTTTTTGCAAATCACTAACGGAGAAGAGGGAAGAATCATTGCGAATAATTAAGTTGGATATACTAGATTTAATGCAGTATATGATTAACCTAATTTTTTTTTGCTAGGATCTGTTGTATATATTTTAGTATTTACTAATATTTTCATCCTGTTTATAATTAGTATGCATTTGACTACGATATAAGAGATTAATATGTTTGGGATTAGTTGAAGCAGGATTATGTTCTATTTGCTTAGTATTAAGACTTCTAAGAAAGCATCTTAATTGTTCATCAACTATATAGTTTGGAAAGCTATTATTAATAAGTTTTTTTGTTTTATATTCTTTAGTTCGCTGTAAAAAAAAATTGTTTTGTGGATGAATTAGTTTCTGCACGATGTATTAGATTTATTATAATTCCTATTTTGTAGTAATATGGAAATTTACTATTTCGCCATACAAAAAACCTACCAGCATAAATTCATGTACACTTAATTACAAAAGGAAATGACCATAAAGTGATCGATATCATAGATACAACATATGTAAATGTATATATATACAGTAGCGTCCAAAAATAAGGGACAAAATTTTAAAACCTAATATTTAGAAATGACAACTGTGAAAAGCTGAAATTTTGACAACTGGTAGTCGTTAACATCCATAATAACATAGTAAAATTTGAATCATTGTATATATTAAAGTCGACATTGAATAAACACTCAGATTTGACAGTTTATTTTATACTAAAACTAATCGTCATGCCATCGATTGCATTTAATATGAAATAGTAGGGGTTAGACAGAATGAGAGGGGGGTGTTTGAGGAAAGGGTAAAGAAAAGGACGGGGATCAAGGATCAAGGCATCAGACGATGGCATTACATTTGAATATTTGAAGATTATAGCTATCAAGCATGCAAGTAAGAGAAAGGGGGTTCTACTGTCGGGAAGTGCGAGATAAGCTATTGGAGTAGAAGAGATGGCTACATTTATCCGTTTCGACAGTGAAAGGATCGGACCGAAATGCCGGAATTATAGCACGTTTAAAATTAAAACGCTTAAAATTATGCAAATTGGTTGCCATGAAAATATTTGTAGAAAAGACAGAGGGAAGCCACAGCACATCTGTGAGAGAGCGTGTGTAACTTACTTTTCTTGAGGAGGTTCATGTTTAATTATCATCTCTCAGTTGCATCTCTGTCTTTGAGTGCGCTCAGGGCCTTCTTTGTCAAATGATAGAGAGGCACCTGAGGAAAATAATACTGAAGATGTGCCTATCCCTCAGAAACAGCTGCTCGAAGCCGCACCCTTCTATTGCACTAGAGGGAGGAATCGGTGCTCGCACCGAGGCCAGTGCTACCGACGGGAGCGGGGGCTGAGGGGAATTTTTGGTTCTTGTCCCGGGCGTACGCGCTCGGGTCCCCACCAAAAAATAGACCTTGTGTAACATCTCGTACTAGTGATGTTACACAAGGTCTATTTTCGTTAGATACAAAGGCAAGAGTACTGAACCTCTGTGTAATATCTGTCTTCTTCTATAGCAGAAAAGAAGAGATTTAAAGAAATTGATATTTTTTTTCTTCAAAATTTTGTTGAGAATACCCTAGAGGGAGCCTATTTATTGACTGTTGTTGAATCTTCAGCAATGCCCCCAAAAAGCCCAACACTTCGAAAGACTCTGGAACTTAGCAACGAAAAAAATATTAATTTATTCAAAGTCATACATGCTATCGTTATTTAGAAGCGTTGTCATTGTATTTAATCACAACACTGAAAAACTAGACAATGCTCACGCTGTTAACAATGTCATCGCCATTGCTGTAAGAAACATTACACGAAATCCCCGTCCATTTTTTTTTTTTGCAAATAGATTTGAAGCTCTTAAAAGCAGTGCTTTAAACGCTATTAAATGTGATGAACGGAAAGCGAAGATATGGAAGTCTGCACAAAACTTTCAAGGTGCATATTTGTAGCAATCTTATGCATTTTAATATTTAGAAAATATTTATTTAAATTTCAGATATAATTATATAGCGAGAGCTGGATGCAAATTACGATATTCGTCGAAGCGAAATTCACAAATGCACTCAAGACATACTACTTTAAAGTAGAGAGAAAATTAGCGAAATAGGCTTATTATCATTTTCATGACATTGGAGTTTGTTTAAGAATCCAGTGATGACGTACGATATAGAAACTGAAAAAGGAAAACATTTACACAAACAGATGCTGTGTTCCAACATGTGTTTGCTCTGGCCGAATCATTTTGAAACAAGAAAGATTGAGTTGAAATATTTGCACTGTCTCCTTTGTCGTCGAAATGAAGAATTTATTTGACGCGAAGAAATCAAAGAGAAGATTTCTAGCAAACACACGTGTTTGCAGATGCGAGATTTTCTTCAAGGATGCTGTGCCAATTTAATTAAAACTACATCTTGATCTTAATCCATTTCACAGTTTTGTGAGTTTGCGTGTGTGTGTGTGGAGATGTTTTGAATTATTTGATTTGTTTTGTTTGACATTCATGATTTTGAAAATCTGAAATCTGCGAATGACATTGTTATTTAAATATTACCTTGCTCGACATTCCATTACATTAAAGTTTTATGTTCGGCGTACAACTTAGTATTTGTTAAGACCACTGACAGTATATGGTTGCACCTGATAGATAGATAGATAGATAGATAGATAGATAGATAGATATGAAGAGACAGAAAATGAGGACTTTTTGCAATATAGATAGATAGATAGATAGATAATGATCATTCGTCGAGAAATCGATCTTAACCTACAGAAGTTTAAATCAATTTATTAATTCATTCTTCATTAGTCAAGCAATTAATACGGCCCGTTGACATATACAACTTTAGACACAAGTGCACGTACACATATAACATTGTCTCCTTCTCTATATATTACCATCTCTCTCTCCGTCTCTCTTTATAAATATATATATATATATATATATATATATATATATATATATATATATATAAAATTTAAATAAAAACTGACCACTTTAAGGTCCCTTGTAATAAATTATTTCACCACAGCCTTTTTTAAGGACTGCGGATCATCAGACTTTACTTCCAAAGTTTAAAACAAAAAATGAAAAGAAATTTACACATTTTTGACGCATATGTAAATTAACGAAGTGAGGAAGTGAGGGGGGAGAGAGAAGACATGAGTGAGTTAGATGTCTCTATTCTTTCATACTTAAAATTATTTGAGGAGGTTCAAACATTGTTACATTTAAACGGTTAACTTAACGGAAGTTATATATTGATATCGAAGAGGTAGAGGAGAAAAAAGGCATAACAAGAAAAAGGGAGAAGGAAGTCATGAGAGAAGGTGTCACTAATTTTCTTTGGAAAAAAAAACAGGCTCGAAAAAGACGCTGTCATATTGTTTTACTTTGAAAGTGTTATTTTGGGGGTTCATAAAGATTATCATGTTTGATATAAATTTGAATGTCTAAACTGTCTACAAAGAATTTAATTTGATGTTTGTTAGTGATTTAATTTTTTTTATAAAAATTCTGGGGATTTTTTATGAAATAGTCGATTAGAAAAATATTCATAGAAAGTCCATTAAAAGAATAAAATTTTTATTTTAAAATATAAGTTTACTTCTAGTAATCTGTTCTATTTTTTATTTTTTTATTATTGATTATTAAGTTGACATCTCCATCCGTTTGAATTTTGTTCATGAATTTAATACCTATCTAGAAACAGTCACGAGTTAAATCTGCCTAAGTCGGTTCACTATCTATCTATCTCATTCATTCTATCTATCTATCTATCTATCTATCTATCTATCTATCTATCTATCTATCTATCTATCTGTCTGTCTGTCTCAGTCTTTTCATTATCTATCTACTGCTTATGAAAGCAACGAATTATGAAAAGAAATAAAAACATAACTGATATATTATATTGTGTCTAATCTTATTCTAATCTCTTAAAACGCAACGAAACACCAAATGCACATTATACATCCAGCAGCTGCAATTTGGCGACAAATGGGTGGCCGAAATGTGACTTTTGCTCTTCCACTGGAAATATGTCCTTTTGTACAATGACCACGCAATGTTGTATGCAGAAAAACCAACACCAAAAAAAAAACTTTAACTTTCGGGACCTGTTCTACCCTTGCGCCAACCAATTATTACCTTTTCCGAAAGACTCTGAGGGAGAACGCTTCCATTAATGAAAACCAGATCCAAGATCGGGACCTCGTCAAACTTCCTGGACTGACAGTCGAGAATTGCAAAAAAACACTTGAACTAAATAACAGAAACCACATCACTTGAGGACTTTCAACAACTAAAATGGATATCACATGAAACTCGAAAAGAAAATAATAATATAATTAAATTGTTAACATTCAACATTCTACAATAAAAGTTTAGCAAGGAATATTGGAAAAAAGAGATAGCAGTTAGTAGAAATGAGAAACCTATTTTAATGAAAATTTGTTTGTAGATGCTCGACTAATGAATGTCGAATATTTTCTCATAAGGAAACGGCTAATATTACTATAAATACCATTTATCAATTAAATTACATTTCGGGGAATCAATTGTAATGACAAATCTACTAATCATAAGTGCCAGTTAAGAATAAATAAGAATAACTAACATAACTTACCTTTGCATCACTATGGCAGAGTACACAGTGGATTAAGAGGGAAACGTTTTTCTCTCCCGTGAGAACACATGACCGCATCCAGCAAGAGTAACAACAATCATGGTCAACCTTTTTCACGGCGCCAGCCCTATTCTCCTGAACTTGTACCAATCGATTATTATATTTTTTGATCGCTGTGAAACGATTCGGTGAAGAAAACATTCTACGCCGTAACTTGGAATTGTTTTTGTCTCCTTTTCATCTGCCATCCATTCGTTTTTTTTCTTTGTCACATTTTCTTATCAATAAAAAGCTCTGGTTATATTTATATGAGCAATATATCATAGGGGTTTCCCCTTCTATCTATTCTCATTAGAATAATTTATTTGGTGTGTGTCAATTCTTACTGAACGTCTGTGGAAATTATATCAACAAAAATTATCTTCTAATCTACTGTTGATACAAAAATAATAATAATTATATTAAAAATTCATTGTAACTCTGATCGGTTCGAAAAGGTTCGACGAATTTGCAGCTGACCTACAATCTTTTGTTAACTGAGCAAGAAATAGCTTGTTAATTTGAATGTTTTCCAAACGAAACCAATCTGTTTTTTCATCATCTGACACAAGCCATTTACCTTCTATCAATGTGGCTGGTGTCAACCCTCATGAGAGTGATTAGTTTTGCTTCTTCTCGGTTTTCCTGCTGACATGAAGTGTAATATTCATATGACTTTCACCAATAGATTATTACATTTTTTTAATCGATGGAAAATGATTCGGTGAAGAAATCATTGTGCAGTCTCTTATATTCTGTGACGTACCTTGATATTGTTTTTGTCTGCTTTTCAGCATGTCGAGAATTTTAATATTCCATCATACCGAAAGAACAATCCATTTTCATAGCACTGCCTAAAAAGCCAGGTGCAAACGAATGTGAACGTAATCGGACAATCAGACTAATTAGCTATATATAAAAAATATCATTAGAATTCTAATCAATAGGGTTAGCCGAATAATTAGACCGGAAGTAAGACAAGTATTGTACGTGTTTCTTAATGACACCGGAACAAGGATTGCAATACAAATGTAAAACGATGTGGAACTATGTTTTATAGATTGTGTAGAAGGGTTTGATAAATCTGTCTATATTTCTGAGATTATGTGCGAGGAATTTGCAGCTGATCTCAAAAATCAGCTACAATCTTTTCTTTTAACTGGGTAAGAAATAGATAAAGATACAAGGACACTCAGTTTTAAATTGAAAACTTTTATGCCTGGTGTATTCTCTCTTCTAAATCTCTTTAATTCTTAAATTTTATTTTCCATCGCTTTTTTGCTTATTCATCATATATATATATATATATATATATATATATATATATACCTTTAAAACATATGTTTTCTTATTTATAAATGAATCAATGTTCTACAGGCCCATATGCATGTATCTAATTAATTAAGTTAATATTTATAAAACCTTTTCTTTAGGACATGTACATTGTGATATCTTCTTGGAAAATATAGTAAAGTTTTTTTTTTCCAGGTGTTTTCTTCACGGTTTTGAAAAAAGATTTCTCTTTATAACAGATTGGATGCCAGCAACGTCTAGACAGACTAATCTACCATGCCATTTTAAACCACTACAAAATATATGGATTCATGCCTTTCCCAAAGAATCAGTGTGAAGTTAATACAATTTCTATAGCGACCATTCGTCCAAGCATTGCATATTGTTGTTCCATCTGGTCTTGCTCTTTTAGATGTTCTTTATGAGAGAAAAAATAATATGCGGTGTTATTGGCCCTGACCCGTCATCTCAGCATCAGCCATTTTCTCACTGCTGTAACAAAAGTTCCCTGTGGCTTTTCTATAAAAATCTTCATAGTATTTGTCCTGGTGAGTTTTCCTTTTTCGTACCAAGGTTTTATGAATTGAAGCTCTGTGCTAGATTGGCAGCTAGGTCTCCTTATTATACAATCCAAATGAATACATGTAACTGTAAGTTCTATTCTAACAGTTTCTTCGTTTGTACCTCACGGTTTTTTTTAAATTTTCTCCCAGTTTCTTATTTCTCAATGAAATCTGATCTTCAAAAATGTAAATTCAATACTAATTGTTATCTTTTGTTTTCTTAATTCCCTTTTTTTTATTATTATTTCTCTTCTTTCTGATGTTTCCTTTCACTCATCTTCTATCGCATTCTGTTGTCCGTTGCGTCTTAGTTGCTTTATTACCTTACTTTTGGTAAATTAATTTTGAAAAACGCTCGACGATATTGTTTATACTATCGGCTCATCCAATATTCTTTGATAGTTAATCATTATTTAATAAGTTTTAACGCGTTGACATTCTACACCGTTCATTAATTTCTTATGACTTTCATAATTATGTAGTAGTTTGTATTTCTTCAAAGACATTGATTGAAAATCGTATACCATTCTCATACCCCCTCTTTTTTAATGATGGATCACAAGATTTTTATTAGGCAGCGTTCAACTGAGGGCAGAGGTCATTGCATTTAATTGGTGTTTCGAATCCTTTTGAGGGCAAAATGGGCAATAGTAAACTTGGTAGAAAGTGAAACTACATTAAGAGATAGAAAGAAAGAATCAAGGAAAGAAGGAAGAAAGGAAGGAATTAAGCAAGAATAGCAGAATTTAAGGTACCCTTTTAGTGTCGAAACTGTTAAATGTAGCCGTCTCTTCTACTCCAATGGCTTCATGTCTCGCACTTTTTGCCTTTGGAACTCCCTCCCCTTTTTCCAGCTGCCTTGATTCGTCCCCTTTCTTTCTCTTAATCCTTTCCTCTATCACTCCTCTTTGCTCTCGCTCCAACTCTCTGTAACCCCTTGCGTGCTAGTGGCTTCCCGCCTTGCTTGGGTTGAAACAGTTAAAGAAAAAAAGAACGAAGGACAGGCGGCAATAAGGAAGGAACAAAGCAAGGAATGCAAAAGGCAAGGAAGGAAACGTAGATTTAAGAAAGGATGGATGGAAGCAAGAAATGAAGGCAAGAAGAAAGGCAAACCACAAAAATAAAAATAAAAAGGTCGAGGTGAGAAGAAAAGGAAGGAGACCGTAGAAATAGAATACAAAATACAAATATGGCAAAGTTGGAAAAAAAAAAGAACATTTAACATATTTTTTTTTCATGGAGAGATGTAAACCCCCACCCCCCAAAAAAAACTAAGTAAAGTACAGACAATTAATCTTAATTTGCTCAAAACCTAATCGATCTTAATTGTTTAAGAAAAAAATCATGACTTTACTTCCGAGAATTATTTCCTCGATTGTCATAAACAAAATCCACCAAACTTCCGATTTATTTTAACAACTTGCAATCGTTCACAGTCATTCCCGTGCTATTATGACTTCTACAACACTAAGTTAAACTTAGAATATCAATGAGATGCTGTCATTTTATGTCCTTGTGCCAAACTAAGTCGGACCTTACAAATAATTAATTACTGTAACGAACACAAAGTTGACAGCGGACTAAAGTGGTTTATTATTGCGACAGGCTAATATAGGGAAAGTAAATATCCAATTTACATACACAAGAAGATTTATCTGGTTTTGAAAATGATATCGTCTTCCAAATGAATTTACTGAAGAGAGTACTATGTGAAAGAGATAATATTGTTAAGCGTCAATTATCTTATCTTTAATTATCTTTATATTCATTAAACCTATTGTTTCTGGGCCCCTTAAATGTCATCTTAATACATTTTGTTTACGCCAGTAACTAAGATAGAATCGTTTTGTCAAAGACTCATATTCAGAGCTACAACTATAATCTCTTAACGTTGCATCAAATATTTTACTTATTCATATTCGCACTTGTTTCAAAGAGAGAGAGGGAGAGAGAGAAAGTGAGAGAGAGATAGCTTCAAGCCATAATTACTTGAGTATTATTTTGCGTCCTTCATTCAAGGAGGGAGAGAAATCAAAAGCCAGTAATTGAGAAAATATAATTTTCTCTTAACTCCAGTATGTTTCTGAATAATCTAAAGTTCAGATGAAGCAAGGTAAGAATTTTATTTCTCGCGCACTGAATATAGTTATAATAATTAAAATACACTGAAACCTCGACAATAAATCATACTAACCATGTTACAATCAAAATCACCTGTCGGGCCTTGGGTTTACGCCACAAACAATGAACAGTTTCACTTTTAACGAAGCCCTATGATTAGAATGTCTATTGAGACACAAAGTCACTCCACACCCTAAGTGGAAGACATATCTTAGATCCATCGCTAACGAAATGGAGTGGACATTTTGATCAGGATATGGAAACGTTGATTAAAAATGATCCAACAATAAAAACACGGAAAAATTTCGAGATACTCATTATAAATCACATGGGCATTGGATGGCATTTAAGAACACTTGAAAAAAAAAGGATTAAAATCCATTAATTAAGAAAATGTAATTATCCTTTGCGTCCATCTTTTTTTTATGTTTCCGAATATTCTAAAGTCAAAATAAAACAAAGATTGTTACTTCCCGCACATCAAATTTATTGATATTAATTAGAATATACTGACATATTGACAATAAAACATGCTAACTAGATTTCTATCAGCATCATCTATGATCAAGGGCGAACGCTTTGGACGTCTATTGGGACTAAATATCTCTACAGATCTTGAATGATCCGTTTCTAAAGAAATGAAGTGGACATTTTGATCTGGATATCGAAACTGATGAAAACTGATCCAGGTCACAACACACGGGATATCGCAGATATACTCAACGTCTCAAATATGAGAGTTGTATGACATTTAAAAACTCGTGTATTCATGAACAGCTATGATGATCGGGTGTCTTACTATTTAACGGAAAAAATAATGAGCCGAATTTCTTTCTACAATTCACGTGACAAGGAAGAATCCTGGGTAAAACGAAATGAATTACCCTTAATCATTTCGAACGCAGCTCAGCAACCGTAAAGCTTTGCATGTGGTGGAATTAGAAAAAAACATTATTAGGAGCTTTTCGAAAAAAAAAACCAGACGTTGAATTAGTCCGAATAAAGGCAGGATTACGTTTCGCATCCGGAACACACCCTTCCGCATGTCTTTTTAGCAGAGTCTGCATAATTTGTTATAGCCTCACTGGAATTTCCCACGACACACGCCGTACTAGCCTGACCTGGCACCTTCGGAGTACTTCCCCAACTCCCAAAAAAAATCATGTCACGAGAAGAATTACAATTCTCTAAAGGTAGGTAAAAATCAATTAGACCAGTTCATTAGACAGAAAGTTACCAAAGAAGAATTATGAAGAGAAGAATTATGAAGCCTCAGAGAGGGTAAAAGCTATGGAAACCAAATGGCACATGATGTGATTGAATGAATTAACGTACACATATTGTCTTTAAAAATAATCGACATCGGATTTATTTTAGAAAGGAGCTCCTAATGAAAAATATGTTTTCCAATCTAACCACAGGCAAAGCTTCACAGCTGCTGAGCCGAGTTCAAAAGAATTAAGGGCAAATTCATCTCGTTTTACTCAGGATCCTTTCTTGTCAAGAGAATTGTAGATAGAAATAGTTGTGACTAAGTAAATGGTTTAAGTAATAACAAAAACCAGGTTTGCAGATATATCGTATATTAAAAAGTAAGTAAACCAGAATAGTATTACACGTCTAGTGAGAGTATATCGAATGAACTAGCACTCAATCTATTCACAGTTCCCTGTCCTCCGAACGGTCTGTCCTACAAACTTATAGTAGGCCGAAGAGTCTAACATAGACTCTTTAGAGGGAGGACACCACAACAGATATGCGATCCATTATTTTTTTTCCATTAAATAGTAAGACACTCTAAAATAAAACTATGACCATTTGTTCCGACTCAATAGATAGATAGATAGATAGATAGATAGATAGATAGATAGATAGATAGATATTATTTCTATTTAGATGAAGATAACAAGAGCATGAAACTTGAGCTGTGACTCGAGGTGTCTTTTATCAAGTATTGATGTTGCAAATCGATTTTTACTTGTCTAGATAGACTAGGCTTCGAGCACTTTATTTTACTGTATAGGTAGGTGTTTACCTTTTGGTCTTTCTTGTTTTCTTTCGTATATTTTCCCGAATATTTTCTTGTATAATAATATTTTTTGGTTTATTATTATTATTATTATTATTATTATTATTATTTTATTATTTTGAAATTTCAAATTTCCAGCGTCTCTTGTTCGAGCGCATGTGTAGTCGTATAGTGGCAGGACATGCCGGTGTGAGCGAAGAAAAGATTGAGTTTTCCCCTAGTATTTTCGAGAAGAAATAATAGCACCTATTCAGGCTTTGATCATGAAGAAACCTCACTTACGCAAATGTTCAATAGGATTTTTAAAATATTTATCCAATGTGCATATCTAAGGAAGATACAAAGTTAATCTCAGTCAATATGCTGATAATGGAAAGCGGTCTTATGATTAGAAGGTTTCTGTCTAATAGATGACGGGAACCAAATCAGTAGATACAATAGTGTTATCCGAGTTTCTAAGAGGACAATGTTTCGAAGCTTGACAAGACCGATTAGAGAAGGTAAGGACCAAATCAAGTAAAGATATTTTAGGGAAACGAGTAGAGAAATACACGATTTCAGTAAGAGTCTTAGTTACGGAAAAAACAGACTAAGCTTCAGTAACATTAGAATTCTTAAGCCCCTTGTCATAATAATCATAAAAGTCACCAAATAAATAAAATATAAACAGTTGGATGCAGATAGAATGTCGCTTCCATGCTGTCAGATAGTTTGTCTAATATATTGCAGTTCTGAGAATATGGGGAGCGATAAAGAAAAAAGAGATTTCTTACAGAATGTAATAAGATAAGTCGAAAGCGCATGAAAGATTTTTCAGTGTAGTTGAGTGATAATTCTCTTACCATTGGAAGATTATCCAGGATGTAAACACCAAGGACATACTTATGAATGCTTGAATCTTTTTGACAGTGAGGAAGATAGCCTGTAACAGATTGGTAACAATGGAGGAATTTAAATTGGTTTCACAATGGGCAAAGATATCTGGCGACCATTCCAAAAGAAAAGATTCTACGCTGTAGAAGTTGGAAGGGATACTACGAATATTTGAGAAAGAAAGAAAGGTTGGGGGGTGGGTAGATGTTTTTTTGTTTACTGGTTTTACTCATATTTCTTTTCAGTGTTTTTGTCATCAGGATATTTTGAGGAGAAAAAGAAGAAAAAAAAAACAAGATAATTATCATTATAGGTTGTCAATGGCAATACAATCTTCCTAGAACGGGGTTGAGACTAGAACATAATGTGACCTCAGGGGTTGTTCAGCGGAGGTAGATGCAGAGACACCAAGCAATGCATGGCATTGGCACTACAAATACACCCGATATTATGCGACTTTTGATCAGAGCAGCCTCTCTAAGCGTCACCAAAGAGATCGCGCTTCTTAATACCAGTAGGATGCAGTAGCCAACGCAGTGCCAACCCATTACTCTCATAGCGGAAAATGGCTAGTCAGATTACCAGAAAATTAAGTTAGTTCAATCATTATGACTTTGGTAAAAAGGAAGATAGAAAGAACCATTGAATCATATCCTAAACAGAGAATAAGGCATGATCCTCTACTCCTGTTCAATAAACATTCTTCTTCTTCTTCTTCTTCTTCTTCTTCTCCTCCTCCTTCTTCTTCTTCTATGCCTCCTCCTCCTCCTCCTCCTCCTATTTCTTCTTCTTCTTCTTCCTCCTCCTCCTCCTCCTCCTACTTCTTCTTCTTCTATTCCTCCTCATCATCATCCTCCTTCTTCTTCTTCTTCTTCTTCTTCTTCTTCTTTTCCTCCTCTCCTCCTCCCCCTTCTTCTTCTTCTTCTTCTCATTCCTTCTTTCTCCTCCTCCTCCTCCTTTCTTCTTCTTCTTCTTCTTCTTCTTCTCCTCCTCCTCCTCCTTCTTCTTGTTCTATTCCTCTTTCTCCTCCTCCTCCTCCTCCCCCTTCTTCTTCTTCTTCTTCTCATCCTTCTTCTTCTATTCCTCCTCCTCCTCCTATTTCTTCTTCTTCTTCTTCTTCTTCTTCTATTCCTCCGCCTCATCCTCCATCTTCTTCTTCTTCTTCTTCTTCTTCTTCTTCTTCTTCTTCTTCTCATCCTCCATCTTCTTATTATTATTTTCTTCTTCTTCTTCTTCTTCTTTGTACCGTTTCCCTTTAGGATGTAGGCGGTCATCGCTCTCCAAAAATTTCCTGTCTTTTATAGGTCTTAATAAATAATGTCTTTGTGTTATATCTCCTAAAACTTTTCTTCTGCCATCCATTTACTCAAGCAGAAGAGGTAAGTTATCCATTGTTTTCTCTTGTCCTTCTTGCTCCCAATCTGCCCTGTGAGTATTAAATTTTCCAAACCCTCCCTCTAGAAATTTCAACGAACTTTTCTTAATGTTAAGTATGAGTTATATTTTTGTCTACATTTTCCCTAAAACCTCATTGTTAGTCACATAATGTCCTCAGCATCCTCCTGTAGAACCACATTTCTGCTTCCTCAAGTATCTTCTTCATCTGTAAGGAGATTGTCAAGCTCAGCACGGAAATTGAACATTAAAAGTCCGGAACTATCCAATCCAAACAGACGATGAGCTTAGACGTAATGAGTTGTTCACCAAGATACCCGCGGAGTAAGCCCTCCCGGTAATCTGGCTTCGGACTTCTCCGTAGGAAAACAGACTAATATACCAATAGATAACCTGATGGAGATTCCGATATTCTGTGCGCAAACAAAATACGTCGGAATGGGCTAAAACATATATCGACTAGATGAGGGCTTAGCAATGGGCTCGCTATTCTCACCAGCAATGGCAAACCTATATTTGAAATATTTTGAGGAAATGGCATTAGAATCTACCCTTTTAAGGCCAACCCTATGGCTGAGATACGTAGATGACACCTTCATACTCTGGCCACACCAGGGAGGTGTCCAGCTACTGTTCAATATGATCATCAATACAATTCACGATGGAGCGAGAAAACGACAGAAAACTCGCCTTCCTGGATCTACTCATATCTCAAACAGAGCAGGGGTTCAAGATATCTGTATACCGCAAGCCAACATTGACAAGAAAATGCCTCAACTTCGACTCCCATTATCCATACAGTGTAAAGAAAGGGATCGTCCGCTGCTTACAACATCAGGCAAAAGTCATAGGTTTCAACCCAGAAACATAGTAGCAATTAATGGTCAGTATACGTCGTACCCTACAACGCAACAGCTACCCTGAGTACATGGTAGCAGCTCCAACAAACTGGGACAGAAGAGTACAAGAGAATAACTGCACTTTGAAAACAGCTTCAATCTGCCTACCCCATGTGAATGGAGTATCAGAGAAAATACAAAGGATCTGTGGTCCATATAACATCAGAACAATCTTCAAAACTGGTTCAAAACTACGCAGCCACATCTTCCGTGTACCCCCCCACACACACACATAGAGAAGAACATGACCAAGCCTTGTGTGTACGCCATCCCGTGTAGCTGTGATAAGAAATACAACGGTGAAACTGGCCGCTCCCTTAAGGTAAGACTGGAAGAACATCGTAAATCGGTAACACAAGGGGGAATAGAAAAATCGTGCATAGCTGACCACGTATAGAAGGATAAGGGTGATCACCGACCCTGTGGGATGAGGTTGAAATAATAGACAGAGTGTATCACTGGAAAATACGAAAACTTAAGGAATCAGCACATATGATATGCCACAAAAATCTCCTGAGCCGATCAAACATAGAAATGAATACAACATGGGAATCAGTAATAAGGAGTGCTAGAGAAAAGGAATGAATAACAACAAAAAATTCTTTATAAGCTCTGATATTAAATAAAAAACAACAAGAAAAAAAGAAATAATAATAACAGAAAAAATTGCTATATGAGCATTGGTAAAAAATGATAGTGAGACATTAGGTTTATAAGCCCCCAAAATTCACACACAGATTTTTTCAAGTAACATAAAGACCTTGACTAGACCCAAAGAGTTGTGAGTTCACTTCCAGGCCACAGCAGTGGTGAGCCAAACTTGGAGACTTGAGTTAAAGGGAAATAACTAAGACATCCAGAAGAGGCATGGTACGTGGAACTAGAACAATCATCCCCGGTGGACGAAATAAAGTTTTCGGTTCGAAATTCTAACCACCGGAAGACGGCAGGAACGAACAACGGGCTAAACTGTATTACATACTTTTTCTTTGGACTTCAAAAGGGAGCCGGAGAATATTACAAATGGTTGTCTATACTCATAGGTCAGGAGAACATTTTTCCTCTTAAACGTCTATGATAATGATTTCCCTCACATCTAGCCAGCCTTGGTAGGATAATGACCAATGTCCACATTAAAAAAAATGTATTTTAAAAGTTCATAACACTCTGCATATCTTGTACATCTTTAGTGGCATTAAGTGTATTCCAAGTTAACCAGCTATTATAGACGGAAAATAACTCCAGCGAGGGTTAAATGGTGACCCCTATCTGAGATTATATAAAAGTAATTCTCATCTATATTTCAACACCAGACTTAACAATCATTGCTTTTGCAATAATTCTCCCGGCTAGATGGTTTCTAATTTTAAAAAGTAACATTATAATTAAAATCAGTTTACACCAAATATTTGACACGGATTTATTTAATTTAAAGTGATTTCATAATAAGATTTCTTTTCATGTTTTCCTCTTATGTCAACGACATTTGTAATAGATCTTGACTGAAAAGTAATTCATTGTCAATACGCCAAATACTATAGTATATTTCTTACGTAGGGGAATATTTATTAAAGGCCTCAGCAAAACCATTCCAGCTTGTGTTGAAATGAAAATGTCTCTTCATGTCCAACTCAAACCAGAATGCGAATAATATTTGTTGAGACAGAATCAATTCATATTTCGTAATGTTAGACGTAAATCGAATTGAATGTCATTTAGGAAACTTTGATCTAAAAGGGGTTGATCTACGTTGAACCCAAATATACACTAGATTCACCCGAAGACATACCAAAGTAAACTGTATCAAAGGACATCAAAACAGCCAAGAATTTCATATCGGGCCTTGATCGCAGTGTCGGCAATGGCATTAAACATGAATACACACAAGGCAACTAAGTGATAGCAACAGCCGATCTACTATATGGAAGTGGGGAAACCTTCGCAACCAAGCAAAAAGAATATCGAACGTTCGTTAGAAGTCTTGAAAGATCCGCATATACACGCGGCCGTCATTAATTTGACGGACGGAGACCGGACGTAACCAAAAAATAATTTTGTTTATAAAAGAATTAGTCTCTCAAACGTTATTAACATAAGTTTACATTACTTACTCAGACCCTTTTGTGTTTAAAGTAAGTTTTACTGTCAGTAGATACCTCCGTATTTGTTTCTCCATGATCAACTTTTGTAATTATCGACTTGTGAAAAAACATTTCCACAAGCGAAAAGTACATGAAACGAAAATTAATATTATTAGTAGATAATGTCAAAATATGATATGGCACTCATGACAAGGTTCCAATAACTCGAAATTATTATTATCTAAAAGATAGATCTTGCATTAATTCAACTAAATTTCCCCGACCCTTACTTAACACGAGTAAATACTTATAAATAATAATAATAACAATAATAATAATAATAATAATAATAATAATAATAATAATAATTATTATTATTATTATTATTATTATTAGAGATCGCTTACAAAAAAGTGTCTCCTTATTGAGATGGCAATCACTGCAATGTATCTTTGAAGATCTTCAAAAAGATATCAAAATACAAGTACCTCGAAATCGAAATCTAAAAAATGTGGCACATGGGAACATCAACAATCCCTGTTGTAGTTGGAGCCCTCGGATTGGTTGGAAAAGATTCCAGTAGACTAATTGAAGGGATTCCTGGAAGCCCATGCCTTAAAGAAATACAAAAAATTGTTCTCACAAGTACAGCCTACGCCTTACGAAAGGCTTTGTCTATGTAAAATATCTTTTTTTTTTCTTTTTTTTTTTTTGTGGAAAATGTCATGATGTCATTTCCAAATTTAGGTCCCTGTGCGGGACCTGGAAAGAAATGAGTACACATCAGAAAGCAAAGGAAATAAAATAAAATAATAATAATAATAATAATAATAATAATAATAATAGTAGTAGTAGTAGTAGTAGTATCAGAGTACCCAGCTATTGTTGAGAAAGAATAAATTATTAGACATGACATGATTTATTGAAGTACAGGATACATAGAATAAACACTACAAATTTTAATGGAGTGAATATACCTAGGGATTTTGCAATCCTCACAAGCAGGAAAATTGATGCAAATAGACCGATAGACATAAAAAAAAACAATTTCAAAGAAGGAACCTGATTTTTTCTAAAACTGAGTGTCCAAAACAGTCAACTTATAAGGATCTGCAAATGGAATTAACAAAAATGTGGGAACTTCAAAGTATAGTTACCCCTGTTGCGATAGGAGCATTTATATACATGAGTAAAATTCCTTGACAAGACAGAGCTACAAGAGATGAAATTGTGCGGAAGAGCACATCTCATCCTCAAAACCCCCTCCAGCTAAAGGAAGCATCCCAAATTTGCATAGATAACTCTTCTAAAGTTGAATTTCTATTCATAATACACAAAGGGCACTTGATAATAAGGCACTTCAGATTATTCTCTGGCATGCTACCACACACACAGTAATAATACTTTTTAAGGTTCCGGAGGCTGAGAAATGACCCCGAATGTAAAATCTATTTTATTTTTTCTTCGCTATAATACTTGATTACTATCATTCTCATTGGCGTCAGAGAGTTGAACATTTTTTATGACGCTTTTGTTTTTTGAGGGAATTTTACCTTTTAGGGCCCCGTCTTATCATGACCTCAAATGTAAAATCTATTTTATTTTTTCTTTGTTTCTTTTCCTTTTTTTAATGAAATCTTTAGTTACCCTTCCGCTAATTTGTAGAGGGAGGGGTGATCTCCCTTATACACTTGATTTCTATCACTTTCATTGGCGTCAGAAAGTTCAACATATTTTTTTTTGTCCGATGCCATTCTGTATCCGCCTTTCAACATGTAAGCTATATTAAATATTATAAAATTTGAAATTATATTTTTCTTTTCTGTCATTTTATTTAAAGTCTCTTTCTATTTATTTAACTTCAATTTCATTTTATTTTATTTTTTTCAATGTAAAAATATATCCACCTCTGACATTTCATCTATGGTCACTAGGATTTCTACTAAGTTAAAACTTATCATCGACAGTACCATTTCCATCTCACTATGTTACCCTCGTCATTACAATACTAGATTATGAAATCTGAACCTTGAACATCTGAATATATCCCTCCCCCTATCTCTTGGGGAGGAAGAGTTCTTTAGTTTTGGTTGACAGACGTTCTAGAGCTTGTACCTTGAACCAAATTATGGCTTGGCTGTCAAGGATAAAACGAAAGAATTATAAATCTCAATGATTACGAATAAATACTTATACCGGTTCGGCCGTCACGCAGGTTAACGAGGTCCGCGTACATCAAGAGAGGAAATAATAATCTCCCTGAAATAAAACCGAAGAATTTCCTGCGATATAAACTGCAGTTATTCAGATTTTGCCAGGTACGTTAGGGTAGAATTCCTTGAAAACAACAGAGATGAAATCACCGATGACAAAAATCACATCATACAAGAACTCATCGGAGTAACTCTCACACAAATATCAGACAGAGACCAGCTCCCCCAAAATTTATATGACAGGTTCCAATATGCATATTGTGCAAATATACAATGCTTCGGGGTAAAGGACTGGAAAACATCATTAATGAAATAATGTCATATACGCGACAGTTTTAGTAGCTATTGGGAAGCTTGGGGTCAAGACAATGAAAAGATCAAACAACAGACAAATAGTGCCAGCTTGGAAGCCAACGTTGAAGCGAGAATTAATGGAAATTATATGTGAGATTCGATTCTAGATGAGATCAAAAGAAACCCTAATGTCTCAACATGCAAATGCAGGAAGGTCAAGCAGAGATATAAAATTAATCACTAAATGAAATTCCAGCATTCAAGGAAATGCTAAAACAGAAACTGCAGCTAAAGGCGCAAAGAACAAGGGTTTTCGGTTCTATCTCCAAAATAGAATATTCCAGACGAACGTTAAGAAATTTTACAAGGAAATTGGAAAATCAGTTATTCATGACAAAAAGTTACATTTATTTAAAAAGTGCAGAAAATTTGGGAGAATATTTGGGTAACCCAAAGGAATATAACCTCAATGCAGAATGGATCCAACGAGAAAAACAACGAATGATGTTTAAGACTCTATAAGAATGGCAATATATAACCACGAATAATATTACCAAGCTCTGGGCACCTCGGCGTAGTGTAATGGTTAGCAAGCTTGTCTCGCTAGATCCGTTACGACTGAATAGTGAGTTCGATCCTCACTAGGTGTCCCATACTTTCGGCCTTGTGCCACATCTAAGCTACGCTTAGAAAATAACTATATTAGGCTCCTCGAGGCGGTGTAATGGTTAGCAAGCTTGTCTCCCTAGAACAATTGCAAATGAGTCGTGAGTTCGAGCCTTACTGGGTGCCCCATACTTTCGGCCTTGTGCCACATCTAAGCTATGAAAAATCACTATTAGCAAGCTCTAAAGAAAACCCCAAAATAGAACCCCCCAGAAAATGACTAGGTACCCAATTTTTGGCTCTATCGTCCATTGCACAAACTCTATCAATTTTTATTAATAATCCAGGTATGAAATATATCCTGTCAAAAACAGATGATCGGAAAAATTATTGGCCAATAACACGTCCGTCAGCCAGATATGAATTGATTACGTCTGTCCTTACGGTCAAATCACGCTGAAACACCGGTTCTCGTACGATCACCGAAGTTAAGCAGCGTAGAGCCAGGTCAGTACTTAGATGGGGGACCGCTTAGGAACACCTGGTACTGTAAAGCTCCCAAAGTCCAACCCTTACCTCACAGTCGGTGGGGTGGGGGGTGTAAACGGTAGTGTCAGAGCTATGCCGCCCGGAACTTCGTTCCTGGTAGGGCCACCCAAGGCGGACAGGTCTGACACACACGCCGGCTAACAAGGGCTCTGGTGAAAATCCAAGGAGCGTCTGCATCGGTAACCGGCGGCTTCTGGTCGTTCCTGTCTCTGCGTCTGTGGGAATCCCGCGGCAAGCAAGAACGTTATTCGAGTAGGCCTGGGTACCCTACTTCTGTAATTTATCCCAAGAATCTTCTTCTCATAACAGGAAGAAGCCGGCTCAATCCGCCCAGGGTGAATGCCGCATTAGTACAGTACAGTCCTGGCGAATTGTACTTACTCTTTTCTGGAAACAAACAACATTCTTCCACTGGAAGAGTAAGGATGTCGGAGAGGTTCATATCGTTGCAAAGATCAACTAAGGATAGAAAAAATGATCCTGGAAAATAACAGGAAAAGAGGTAAATATTTCCGCACAGCCTGGATACATTACAGAAAAGCATTTCACTCTTGGATCTTGAAGACGTAGGAAAAGTACAAAGTCTCTTCGGTGGAAGAAAATTTCCTTAACCACGGCATATTAATATGGAAAACGACATTATAACTAAATCACGCACGTGACACGGCCACCTCCAACCGTCAGGACAACCGACGAGGAAATTTTTTAAGGAGACTCCCAGTCACCCTTCGTGTTTTGTCTGTCCTTAATAGCGCTTACGCATTAGCTAAATAGTAATAGCCACGGATACAAAATAAAAAAGAAAGTATTCAATCGTCTACTCTACATGGATGATCTCAAACTCTTTGCAAAAGACGACAATGACTTGAAGGGTTTCTCAATATTTTAAAATGTTTCGGTAACGACATAGGTATGGATTTCGGATTAGATAAATGTGCAAACGTAGCAATCACGAAAGAGAGAATTACAGAAAAAAATTCAATATATTTAGGTTTTGTCACAAAGATTAGGGAACTGGAACAAGAAGGAACCTATAAGTACTTGAGAATTAGCGAAGCAAATAGAATACAGTATACTCAAATGAAGGAGAACTAGAGACGTGTGGTTCTGGTATTGAATACCGAGCTGAATTCAAAAAACAGGATATCAGTCATAATCATCTTGGCTGTCCCCGTGGTGTAATATAGGTTCACTATCCTTAACTGGACCATAGTTGACATTAAGCGAATGGACACCAAAACGAAAAAGCTTCTCAATTGCAAGCGCACGCATCATCCTAAAGCTGTATGTGCCCAGAACCGAAGGAGGCAGAGAATTGGTTCAACTTGAACTGTCGTACAAAACTGAAACAATTGGCCTTCACGATACCTGGAAATTACAGAATACTTAATGATGATCTCTGTGAAACATAATATGAAAGAAGTAAGAAACGTTATTCAGTGTTAAAGGAATCCAACTAGATCAAAATGGAATTTCAAGACGATGAAGAAATGCAAGTAAACTGACTGCATCTGCAAATTACTTAGAAAAGAAAGCAAAGGCAAATGCCACCGACCTGATCCAGAAACGATGGCAAGTGTTGGGGCGCACCCACCTTCTGACTGATAATGGACTGATCCCTCTACGATATGTCAGTGCGAGAGAGGGGGGAAGGATCAGGTTCAGCGACAGCAGTCGAGATCAGGTTACCATTACATACCGTTGGACTGTAGACTTTTGCTATTGTTACTTACTAACCGGCGTTCCTTATTACTAATCACCCTGTTGTTAATTACATCTTACAAATATACCAGTATTTATCCCTACAGCTGTGTTTGTCTTTATTCGAATACACACACGCGGGAACACTCCCAACATCTCAACAGCAAGATAAACCACTTCCTAGCCAATAATTTGCCTGTAGCAAACAAGCTAATGTAAACAAACCCCATACCCATCAGTGGCTACGTAGTGCAGGGTTAAAAGCTGAAATTCTTATTGCACAGGATCAATGCTTGCTAACAAGAAATTAACAAGCACATATACTGAAAAACTATGTTAGCCCCAAATTCAGATTCTGTGACAATTATCTAGGAACAAATAGTCATATTTTAACAGATTGCAAGGTATTGGCACCCATTGAATATAAAACATGGCATCACAGAGTGTGCTAATATCTGCAATGGAAATTCTACAACGTTTAGAAACTGAAAGAAATTGGTATGAACACCACCCAGACTTAGTTACAGAAATATGACCCGTAACAATTTTATGGGACTTTACAATACTAACAGAAAAAT
>CAHIKZ030005468.1:285000-327500 GCA_903632075.3 Acanthosepion pharaonis | reverse complement strand
TTCTTGAGAATGTCTGATGACAGGATACCCAAGATCCTAATGTACAGCCAGTAAGATCAGGACTACAGGAATGTAGGACGCCCATGTCTTAGATACACAGACAAGCTGAAGAACAACTTATCAGCTGTCAATATACCACATAAAACCCTTGAGCGCTTAGCCTTGGAGCAGGTAGAATGGAGAACAACCTGTTTTAGTGGACTCAGCAGTTTTCAATCTGCTTATCTGAATCGTCTTCAAGAAGGTTCAGCCTATCTAATTGTGATCCCATCTCACAATCTTCACTCTTGCTCCATATGTGGCCTCCTTTGTAAATCACTAATGGGTCTTAAATGCCACTTAAGATTGTCGGCCAAAATTTCATAACTGAAACAAATAAGCTGTCAGATCCTCATACATCGAAACCGACGGGAGAGTCCATTATATATGGTGTATCAAAAATACATTTTAATAATTTCGGGCCGGGTTCCTCACACCAAAACATGGACAAAAGTCAATATAAACATATCTACGTGTTTGAGTTATTATTTTTTTAAGATTTATATTAGACGCTTTGGATTGGACAATCCAAGATAGAATCCAGAAATAATTTTACAAACTTTGAGAACGAGTTCTCGATTCTACCGTATATTTCCTTTAAATTTAATAACTCAAATATAAAGGATTTGCATACATGTTTATATGGATTTTTGTCCGTGAAAGTTTGTAAAAAATATTTTTTATACGCCCTGGGTGTGTGCGTCCGATTCGCTTTTATCACAGCTCATCATTCGATCACTTTAAGCCGGGATCGAAACCCGACCGCTTTGGCATCAGTTCGAGATTCTAATCCGTAGGCTATCGACGTGCGGTCGAATCAAACGCGATTTTTTTTTACGTATTTATGTTTTCATAAACACGCCAGTCACCTAGAGAACTCAATCCAGCTTGGAGAGTCTTGCATTATCAGCTATAATAATGGCAGTTTATCAATAAGCATGTTTCATTGAATAATACAAAACGTATTATGTATATTTTTTTATAATGATCCTTTCTTATTTTTTAATTAGCATCTTGATGTTAAGTTGAAACTCATCAAGTAAGACGCTGTAGATTATATTCATCCAAGTCCAGGTGAGAACTGTGAAGACAAATTTAATGTAATCTTGATCGTTGTGATGGTAATTTTTGTAAACAAGGGTAAACCCGTATTGTTATAATTATTTAAAAAATTTAAATTTATCCGAGTAGGTATGGTGTTTTTTTTTTTTTTTTTTTTTTTTTTTTTTTGTAAACAAGCGTCTGCAACCTAAGGGGGCTAACCAGATATGGTAATAGTGCAACATGTCCTGAAATGCTGATCAAATGCATTTTAAAACATTGTGAAGATACAATCTCATACCTATAAAAATCTCTACAATCAGTTAAGAAAAACATTCAATAAACTCTCATTAATAATGACTTTACAAAATACATCCTTAATGAACAAATTAAAAGACCCATTAGAAAGATTAATATTAATCAAACATAACATAATATATCATCAAATAACCTTAAACATATTAACCTAATACACCGTAATCAAATGCATTCTAACTTTAAAAAAAGATGAAAAATTCTAAAATATCTCGTAAGTTGTAACATACTCTCCACTGATTCCAATGTAAAATAAACTAATTATATACTAAGCTAAATTTAACACAACCAACTTAATCATAGGCAATAACTATTCGCTTAATGTTTTGGAAAAGTCCAACAGTGCATATCTTTAATAGTGTTTAAATATCCTTTGGGAGATTGTATCTCCGACAAAAAATTGAAAAAGTAAGTACATATTTTGTCTTGACAACCACAACATTATCAAGACGTTTTACACTTCATTTGTCGGATACAGGTTCTATCGTACAACATTTAAAGACACATCCCTCTCCATCTTCACAATACAGGGAAATACTTCTCGGTAAAAACCAATATACTCCGCCATGAAAATAATGAACAAATACTTGAAAGGCCCCCTATATCAAAAGCAACCAACCAGCAGAGAACAGAATTTTTTACGAGTATAGTAGCAATCTTTCAAGATGAATTGGATCAGAATTTAACGTCATTTTCCATTTTGACCATCTCGGGTTAGCTCTCATACATTGTGGATGCTTGTTTGCATAAAACGCCATTGGATAAATTTAAAATTGCTGTAGGAATTGTTTGTTAGGATTTTCTAAATTTTCACAGGTTTCTAAATAGAAAATAATTAACTCCGTTTTATTTTTACAGTATGATACAAAGATTTCAAACTGGTGTTGCTTAATTGTTTTATTTCATCAAACCGACGGTGTTACCTCCGCTAAAACGATAGGGTAAACTCCGTAAAAAAAAAAAAAACGGCTGAAAAATTAAAACTGTGATTTTATTTGTTTTTTCTTTATCTGAACTAATCTTATTGACCAAATTCCAAAGAAAATATCATTTCTGTCAACACAACGTTTCGACCGATATTTCTTTCAGACTTTGTCAGAAATAGCTCTAAGGAACTATCGAAGTAAATTTAAATTCTTTTAACTACACAACTGACGCAGTTAAAATAGTCTAATGAACGCTGAAGATTGATACATTCAATACCCCTCTTTAATTAGAAAAATAATACAATAATTTATGAGAAATTAATATTTTCTAGTTGAATTTCTGGGATGAGGAGTTATCATTGTTTACACTATTTATATTCGGACTATTGTCCTTATCTTTTTTGTTATTATTCGCTGTAGGTTACTGTTGTAGCCTTGTTAGGACCCGAAATAAAGGCACAAAGAGAGGAATTAAGTTAAACAAATATATTAACAGAAAACAGGAATTAAAACATATACAAACGAGAGTGTTACAGCAAGAATATTCAGTAAGACTGTCAAATCTGACTGCTGGAAACTTCCCTTTCTAAAAGGCAGTACCTGCTCCTATGTATAGCTGGGAGTGTCCATGAGTGCGTGGGTCAATTATCATAACAGTTACCCAGATCGATATACACCTAAGGAAGACCGAATGATAACAACAACAGTTAATTAATAGTACAAATAATATTTCATATTTTTCTAATAAATAGCGTTAAAACACCTCTAATAAAAAAGTGATTTTTCCCTGTGACAAATGTTATAAATGTAGTGTATGTTTCACACAAGAATATAGTGTGCACTTGGTGTGGCTTAAAAGATGATAAATACATAGAGGAGTTGACCTAAAAGATGGCCTCGTGGCTAGATCTGGCCCTCTCAGGATGCCAGTGGTAGCTTCGACATGTCAATGTATGAGAGATATAGGGAAAAGAAATATATCACAGATAGTGAAAGAAACGAGGTAGATATATAAGCACCGACCCCAGGGGAAATAGAGAACGGTCTCTTAGACCTCGCAAATGGGAATGTAACTTCAACTTTACTATTAGATCAGAGGTAACTCACAAAACATACACACTCTGGCCGACTGTCATCGATAAAATCTGGAATTTAATAAAATGTATTGAGAAATCGGAGAGCCGAGTTCGAATTCCAGTCGAATCCATTACATTCGCTTACGTGCTAATACCCTTGGGAAAGTTATAAATCCTCTTCTTGTCCCCGGGAAGACCGGGTTCTATAGTCTTGAATGGCAAATGGTCTACCCTAGAAAGATAAGACAACCTACTGTGGCATAAAATCGGCCTCGTCAGTCATGTATCGAAAGATACATGATCGCTTAAGCTACTGATTTTTACACATGCGAGATTAAATTTGCAGCTTTCCTTAGTCTGTCCGAGATGATAATATTGCTCATTTACTATTGATTCTCCTCGAAGAATATGAAAAAAAGCAGTTTTAATGAAATGTTAATGGGAAAATCTCATTACCGAAACATTAACTTTTCAAATATTATTTTTTATACATCGAAGATGAGACCTGTCAAATTTTACATCAGCGAAAGTCACCAAAGTAAAATCCAATTTTCTTGTTGAAATATTCATTTTGACCAACTCTAAAATCTTAATTAAAACAAAACACGAAACAGAAATGAATACAGCAAGAAAATGATTTTCTCTCTTAGAAGGATTGAAATATGTTATTACTAGCTTAAAAGCAAACTCCAGCAAAGGGATCTTGATTGGGCCTTCGGCTTGTTCAGGAGTATGAAAGTTCATGCCTTTGCATATTCACAGCATTGGAAATTGCCTGCTGTTTGATCTGTGTTTTCATCTGCACGAAACTTTGTTTCCTTCGTTGTAACCGTGGCTCTTTTGATTGCAATCTGCTCCTCTGTTGGCAGACATTTCTTTTTAGGAGACATACTGTTGAGCTATGCGATAGGCAATGATAAAATACACAAGAACTTAAAATTGATCGCTGCCTTGAATTATTGAATTAATATTTAAGTTTTTCTTTTAAAATTTAAACGAGAATTTTTCTGCTGCGAATTAATTTAAAGACAATTTGATGTGCATAGGTCCTTAATTTCTGCACAAATAATTACTTTTATTTCATGGGTGAATTTCGCTGGATTTCACAATTAATTTCGATTATTCCTAAATTTATTTCCAAGTAATAATAATTTTTATCGTGCAAAAAAATTCGTCGCAAAAAATCACGTGAAATATCGCCGAAACATTCCCAGTAATAAACACTTGTAATCCAAAATTTCTGTAACATGAACTATTGAAAGTTAGAGAGATGTGTCCATTTATTTGAAAAAGTGTAACACACTGACATTGGCATTTATTATATAGAAGAAGATGATATATTAAGAGTTGTGTCCCTTTAATTGCGTGAGACAGTGACAAACTGACATTGGTATTTATTACATAGATTGTTGTTTTTTAAATCATTGCACTCTAAACAAAACGGTAATTCCATTAAAATCCAAAAGGTTTTTGAGAGTGAAAGATAATGAGAAAACTTTTGAAAGGATAATAAAAGAACAGGTTTCAGAGAGACAGAAAATGGCGACTGAAGTTGAATTTAAATTCTTGAAGCAGGGAATCGAAAGAGAGTTCCACACGTTATAATTACGAGAAAAGAAACTATCAGAATAGAACTTACGGTTCTATTACAAAACTAACAGGATAAAACCTATTTGCCAATCGAGTCGTCCACTTAGATCCATGCAGTCCAGGTAGCAAGGAGGAGAGTTCAAGAGAACAATTACCCTGAAAATATTTATGGAAAAGACACGTTTCAGTGGTGGGAAAGTGACTGAAGCCAAGATGCCAGGTTAGGACCAATAACATTGCGCATACTTCTTTAGATTTTATCGAGAATCCGAAGATAGATAAAAGGAGCAACAAAGGAAATATTGCAGCAATATTCAATACACGAACAAATAGCAGATTCATAAATGTTCTATATAGATTCAGAGGAGAAAAATTCGTCTGGCACGCCACAGTAAACCAATGCCAAAGACTCAATATAATAACTCGACTACATTACAACGAAAGCATAAGAGCAACAAGGTGCTATGAATCACTTTCCTAAAGATAACATCAGTCATGCTAATGGAAGGCAAAATGGTTTGTCTATGACGAATAAAAGATAGCAGCTTCGGTTTGTATGCTTTCAAATTTACAAGTCATTTATTGGAGTCTGTCTATATTTCTGAGATGAGGTATTATGTACAGTATTTACATTAGTCGGACTATTGTCCTCATCTTTGTCGCCATATTTGTCACAACGTTTCGGCCGTTGTACGCTGCGGCCTTCTTCAGGTGGTTGGAATTTCGAACTGAACACTTTATTTCGATCGCTGGGGTAGACTGTTCTAGTTCCATGTGCCATGTTTGATGGATGTCAGTTATTAGTTATCTCCTGCTAATTTTCCCTCTGAAAGTTCTCCACAGCCTTAACCGTACAAGTTGGCAAATGATGACATCAGGAGGGTCGTTGATGAAGATAAGAAACAGCGTAGGTCCAAAGAGAGAGACCTGGGAAACCTGCTCATTAATGTGAAAAAATCTAGATGCGTCACCGTTCAATGCGACCAACATTAACCGATTTGTTAAGAATCACTGGATGAAATCAGATATAAGGTCAGATATAATATAGCCCTTGATCCCGTGAGCATGCCAAACCCTGTCAAGCGCTTTCGAGATATCTAAAGACACAGGCTGAACCGCACTGTTTTTATTTAAAGCTTGATGGAAAAATTCAATAATAATTGTTAACAAATCGGCTGTTAAACTAGCAGACGAAAGCCATACTGTTTATCTGAAAGAATGACGCGTGAAGTGATATAACTGAGACAATTCAGAATTGATTAGAGCCTCGTGTACTTGACCAAAAAGATGTGAAATAGTTGAACGATAATTCCAGAGATCAGAAAGAATTTTTAATGGGAGCAATTACATAAGATGATTTTCAACAAGCTCGATACTAAGAAGAAGCAAGTTATTTTTGTAGAGTTTTGGATGGAACAAGAGACAGTTCGTGTGCGCATTTCCCAAGGAAAATGTAGGGATAACGTTATGTTCTCATGTCTTGGAGAAAATTGGACATAGTTCGATACATATCATTTAATAGAGATTCTGCACTAGAGAGAATATCAGGCAAAGATGCTTCAGATGAATCGAGAGTGGAAGTGGAAAAGAATATACGAGCAAAGCACTCTGCTTTATCTGCAGTAGCTGTTAACAATTCAAATTGATTGAAGACATGTAGGACTTAGGATTTGATCTTGTCCTGACGAATTCGTCCGTAATGCCAAAAACCAAACTGTTGAGAGGGTGTATAGGGCGTCTCATTCTAGTGACGTAGCTTTGTTGAGGACAAGATTAGACTCATTATGAGCGAATACCAGTTATGATCCGAAGTGTCATGTTGGTATAGCCGGAAGAAGATATTCTTGTGGGTTATAGTGGCTGAAAAGAAAGGGCCGAATCAAGGAAACGATTGCAGTCTCACTTGTTCATCCCTTGCAGGCACGAAAGCTTCGATGATGGCTTTAACCAAGGAGAAATCTTGGTTAACCAATCGTCAACAGGAAGTTCTAAAATTGCACTCCAAGTGGTGTTGCGAAGAAAATCAAGATATGAGTTCCAAGCATTGCGTTGACAACAAAGAAAAATGCTGCGCACTAACATTTGCCAAGACAAGAGAGTTGCAAAGTGCGAGTCCCAAGAGGGGGTAAGGAACAAAACAAGTGAAGAAGTGTGTCCGTCAGAATTACTAGAGACACGTGTATGGCAATGTAATATTTTTGTGAGAAATTCAAAATCTGGATGCCAGTGTGGTCAGTTTCTGATTAGTGTTATGAAGTCACTTGACATGGTTTCAAAGCACAAAGATATCAGCAAACGAATATAAAGAAAGAGATATTATACTCACACATATTCTAATAAGAAAAAGTCCCGTGAATAAGGGAACACATAACGGATGAAGCGATAACAAACTTAATTTAATAGTCAAAGTCCGAAAGACATCGAAAAATAATCTAAAGACTCATGGGATAATTCACTTGCTACTGAGAGATTTTTACGGACACCGAATCCGGGGACATGAATGTAGACCCTAGAATCCTTTAAACAGAGGTGGAGATGATTAGCAACAGAATTTGGTCATAGAGATTGCTGAGTTTAAGTTAGTTTTACAGTGAGATAGGATGTCTTCAGAACGTTAAATGAGAAACGATTCTACATTAAAGGAATTGGCACTATTGCCAAAAATGTTGAAGAATAAAAGTTAGATCATAGGGATTTTTTGCAAACGGGTTTAGTTTTAGTTTTATTAATTACTGTAGTCATGAAATTTTAAAAGTGAAAAAGATCAAGGATAACAGTCACCGCTAACCCTGTAAGGAAAGACAAGCCGGCCAGATAGGTCGCGAAGAGTAAGGCATAGTCTTCACTCAGGTTTACCTACAGGAAGTGCTTGCAGGAACAGCTAACAATGAGCGACATGTTACTGCAACAACCCTGATATTATGCAACTGTTGTAAAGAGAGGACATTATAATCGCCTAAGGAAAGAGGAAATTATAACCTTCTTAGGAAAGAAAAGCCGGCCGGATAGGTCGCGAAGAGTAAGGCATAGTCTGCTCTCAGGGTTACCTACATGAAGTGCTTGCAGGAACAGCTAACAATGAACGACATGCTACTCCAACAGCCCTGATATTATGCGACTGTTGTAAAGAAAGGACATTATAAGCGCTACCAAAGGGTTTGTTTCCTTGCTACCAGTCAGGATACAGCAACCAGAAACCTGCCAAACCGTTAAACTCAATATGATGAATCTTACCTCGTCATATCCCCCCAAAAATCCAGCCACTTTTATTAATGTCTCAGAAGAGGGAACCGGAAAATCCATCCTAAATACAAAATCTCTACTCCTATTCAAAATACGAAAAGGTATGTGAACCGGGCAATAGGCGGAACTATCGACTGCTATCTATATATATAAAGGTGTAGTCTGTCTATTTATTTTATTATGGAACTCCTCCTAGGGATTGGTGATATATCCCCATACCCATATATATCCTGAACCTATATTTCCAAATGTACTTGAATAAGCATATTTCATTTTCAAAATTGATCTCCCGGTGGCACAAACCCCTACTGATTGTTTTCCTTTGATAAAAATTTAAATTTAAATTCGATCAAGTGAATGATACCTATCCAAAATATAGAAGGAGAAAGCCAGAAGATGGAGGTCACATCGGCAAGATCATTTTGATCAAAGGAGTCCTCTATGGGGGGAGGCACAAACCCCCAATTAATTATTTCCCTTTGATTTAAATTAAATTTATATTTGAACACTAGAACGACTCCTAGAGAACATGGATAAGCATATTTCATTTTCATCAAAGAGTGTCCTCGGAGAGCAGAATCCCTCTCCCACTGATTTTGATTTAAATTGAATTTAAATTTGCACAAGGGAATGACTCCTATACATTATATAGAAAGAGAAAACCCCAAGATTGGTGTCACTTCGGCAAGATCATTTTGATGAAAGGGGATACCGGGGAGACACAAACACCACCACCAATGTTTCCCCTTTGATTTAGATTAACTTTAAATTTGAACAAGCGAATGACTTCTACCCAAAATATAGAAGTAGAAAGCCAGAAGATGGAGGTCACATTGGCAAGGTCAAAATGAGACAATATGGACGACAAGTTGAGCAAGAAATCACTAATCAGTGGGTAGTGTCTTACAATACATATTTCTTGTGACAATTAAATTGTCATATCAATGTTGAAATCTCATCAATTCATTCAATCAATTATTGCATCAAATACATATCGAAGCGGTCAGATGAAGTTGTCTTTGCACAACCCCCACCCCACTGAATATTTTTTTCCTTTTGACGTAAAAGAAATTTAAATTTGAACAAAGGAATGACTTCTATCCAAAATATAGACGGAAAAATCCAGAAGATGGAGGTGACATTGGCAAGATCACTGAGTATCATTTTCTCCACAAATGTTTTAAATTCAATCATCATTTTCTTACATAACAAATGTGTGAGACGCAGCGAGGCGCGGGTAATTCGGCTAGTTGATAAATAAATATAGTAAATCTCGAATTGTAATTAAACAAAAAAGTACAGAAGATTTAATTATATGAGTTTAAATAGAAATGGTTAATTATCTATCTGCAGTTCCCTATAGAAATTTTAACTATGATGTTTTAAGAAAGCTAAGGATGAATCGCGTAAAAAAGAAAATGATAGAAGATGTAAACTAACCTTATTGTAAAAGCAATTTATTTTATTTCTTAACACACCAGGGAGAAGGAAAAAGTTAAGAAAATTAATCAAAAACCAACACACACGAACCTATCTGAAGAGAAACAGTCTATTTTGTCAAATGTCTCGAGGCTTGGTAAGTTGGCGTCGCCTAAGAAGAGGAATTATGTTTCGGAGTTTTACCCAAATTTCCCCTGTCCCTGGGTGAGCGAATTGTGGTGGGTAACGTCAGACAGATAGCGGAAGAAATAAAGCGTATATATTCTTACATACGTACAGGTAGATAGACAGACAAAGTAAATTACCCTTATTACAGCAGGGCATTTTCTTTCTTAAACACAAGGGAATGTAGAAACTTTGGAAAATTAATTAAAAATCAGCCCACACGTACCTATCTGCAGAGAAACGTTTGTCAAATGTTTGTAAAATATACAAAATACGTATGAAGAAGTCTCTATTTAAAAGATTCCACACTATACCAAATTTACCAGATAAAAATTCTGCATTCAGTTACGTGTATCCGGGCAAATAAAAGGATATTAACGACATTAATAGTGACGGATTATATTTGAGAATAACAGTTCCAATTATTGAAAAGACTCATCATACTTATTATAAAACCCAAGTTGTGTGTGTGTGTGTCTGTTCGTTTATATATTGAATCGGATTTCATAAATTTTTCAACCGATTTCAACAAAACTTCACAGGACTACGTAAAATTACCTTGTGGTGGTTCTGACAGCGTCAAAAATTGTAAAAACACAATTTTTTTGCACTAAATCAATTTGAAAACACGATTAAGAGGCATCACTGTCGCGAAAATGAAAGGGGGGCAACTCATATCGAGTTATACTTATTATAAAACCGAGGTTGTTTCTGAGTGTGTGTCTGTGTTCGTTTATATATGGGATCAGATGTCCTACATTTTTCAACCGATTTCAACAAAACTACACTTTTTGGGGGCAGGTAGTGTTTCTTATTGTCTTGCACACTTTTTTCTTTATTTTTAGATTTAGAATGCTTTAAAAATTCCATTTACAAGACAATTGTTTATAATAAAATTCTATTCAATCGGTAGACTCATAACGATTGAAAACAATGTATTTGTTTGAGTTTGGGTTTGACCAATTTGTAAAAAAAGACAAACAAAAAACAAAACAAAAAAAGCTAATTAAGACATGCGTGTCCGTCAACCTTAAACAATAATCGATGTCAATTTTATTTTTCAGTCTTTATGATGGTCGATACTTGATTTATCTCTTACTGTTACATCTAGTTATTTATTAAATGAAAAACAATGTCTAACTGTACTTTTATGAGGCTTCTGGTTAAAAAATGTTCAACTAAATACTTCTTATTATCAATAAGATATTTCGAATAAGGATGATATATTTTTTTTATGCGAGGCCAGGGCACTTTTTATGAATTGGTTACATTAAGTTAAGATTTCTAAGCGTAAAGGTAGGAATCTTTTTTTATTTTTTATCTTTCTCATTTTATTTTCATCGTAGTCCAAGAAGATTTCCAAACAACGGCAAACTCGTGCATATAAGACGCTGGAAGCCAAAATCGCACCGTAGTTATTGACGTCACTTCATGACCCCGCGATAGTGAATTCGACTTTCTAAATTTTGCTCCACCTATACCAAGAAATGACAGCACTTGGTTTCTTTCTGTGAAAATCTAATTCTGTTGGTAACAAAACGCTATAGAAAGGATGGATTTACATAAAAACTTCATTGTTAAATCAGAGGGAAGCATAATTTTGCAACCTAAACATTTTCGGATCAATGTTATTTCATTTGCATCTGTCTCAAGAGAAAGTGTTCCTGTAAGTAGACATTTTTGAATTTCGCATATGTTCGACCAGACAGCTCGTATGGAAATGGAACTCTGAGTTCTTGCTTTTATTTGGGTAATTCCTTCATAGAATTTAACAAGACCTGACCTAGTTAAATATTCTATGATCTTTCGTGGTAGACTGAGTGCTTAAAAGCATTTGCAAGTGACTTGTGTAATATAATCTGGTTTATTGAAAAAAAATGAGTTTCGCTTTCTGAGGAATGTCGAGAAATATTGGCGGTTACGTCTGACAGGAACATTCGCAAAACGTTGCTGAGCTCAACCGATATTTTTAGAAAAATCGATACTGATAGGCTGCATTTGGCTTTCACTCTGATCAGTTATTTTTAACACTTCGGCGAGCAATCTTTTCATTACTGGAGACTATTTTCAAAATAAAGAAGACCAAAGAATGACCCAACCGAAATTCCATAGAATAAAGATATAATAAATAATCTACTAAATCTTGAATCTTTTCAAAATGCATATATATATATATATATATATATATATATATATATATATATATATATATATATATATTATATGGGATAAAGTGCTCAATATGAGGGATAGAGCGTGTGGAAATCCGTAATCAAAAACCTGCAAACTTTGCTTGGAGGAAAAATAGCTATTATTACCTTCCCAGACCAAAATAAATTACTAAATAAACGATCTGAGCTCATCTCAAAATGCAGACATGTAAAGAAATTTTTACTACGTTACTTAAAAATGGAAAACTTAAATGAATAAATACAAATAAACAAAATAACATAAAAAAAACAATTACAATGAATTAACCCAAACAAATAATAAACAAATTAACAAATCACTCCCGTTAGAATATACAAAATAGAATAAATAAAAATAAAATACATAAAAAACAAATGAAAACAATCAACAGAAATAAGTAAATAAACTAAATAATAATAAACAAATTAACAAACCAAACTCACCAAAATAATCGTCAATGTAGACTGCAACAACCAATCCAAAAATTGGACGAAAAAATAGCTATAACTGCTATATATCGATAAAAAAATCACTACGTCACTCAAAAATCGAAAACCAAATCGAATAAATAAAAATATACAAAATAAAAAATAAGTAAATAAAGAAAAAAATAATCCAAATAAATAAATAAATGAACAAATTAACAAATCGCCCCGCTAAAATAAGAAAAAAAAGTAATAAAAATAATCAAAACAAATAAATAAATTAAAAACTGTCCACCCGTCAAAATAACAGAATAGACTACGGCAAGCAATTTAAACATTGGACGAATACATAGCTTTAATTATCTTCCCAGACCAAAACAAACAATGAAATAAGCGACCTAAGCAAATCCCCACTAATTTTTTACTACGTTAAT
Source organism: Acanthosepion pharaonis (assembly GCA_903632075.3). Taxonomy (NCBI): domain Eukaryota; kingdom Metazoa; phylum Mollusca; class Cephalopoda; order Sepiida; family Sepiidae; genus Acanthosepion; species Acanthosepion pharaonis. The sequence continues at coordinate 314,616 of CAHIKZ030005468.1, read as the reverse complement.
AAAACATCAAAAAACAAAAAGTATAAATAATACAAAATGAAAATGAAAAACAAGTAAAATAAATTAACCCCAAAAATAAATAAGTAAATAAATAAACAAGTCACTCCCGCAAAATAAACGCCAGAATAGATTACCCACAATGCACCACTGACCGATATATATAAATAGCCGAGGAATTATCCAGCATTCGAGGCCTGACGTTTGCGTCCAGCATGAAACAGCCTGTCGCCTCTGAGTGTTGACTTCAATGTTCACTCATATATATATATATATGTAAGCAAATATATGGATATAAATCCGACAGTATGAAGAAAAATATATACGGAAAAAACAAACAAAAATCCTTATATAAAATTATGCTGTTTTAATGTTAATATGTCAACGTCGGACGTTTCGGTCTAATAAACCATCTTCAGGACATATTCATAAATTATAACATTATCAATACAACATGACAAAGACGATGTACATAAGAACAAGACTTATCCAAACAATAACTAAGAGCGCTGATCTTACAAAACGTTTCGATCCTAGTATAAGTCTCACTTTATTCAACAGCGAAAGGGAGTTGATTTTATATATATATATATATATATATATATATATATATATATAAAATATATATATATATATTAAAACGACGTTCACTCAAATTATAGCCGCTCTCAGTTCGGAATAACACCTTCTCCTACTATAAAAACCAACACAATAATATGAAGAGAAATAACACCTAAAAACACGCCCACCCCCATTAAAATGCCTAAAGAAGTGTCCGAAACCGCTTGGAACAATGGATAATACGGACAATTTCTGCGATCCCTTATTTCTAGCAAACAAAAAAAATGTTAGAATTTTAGAAAAACTAAATAAAAATTAATCTGTCATATTCAACAAAATATGTATAAAAGAAAGTCTGTTGCCCATATATATATATATATATATATATATATATATATATATATATAATAAAAAAAGAACATTGAAGTCAACATTTAGGGCCGACAGGCTGTTTCATGCTGGACGCAATCGTCATGCCGCCTGACGATTGAGTTCAGCACGAAACAACCTGTCGCCTCTGAGTATTGACTTCAATGTTCACTTTTCTATCTATATTTACATACGCTCTATCTCTGATATTGAGTACTTTATCCCATAAATATAGCACACCTTAAAACTATATTTCTTTACGTATATATATATATATATATATATATATATATATATATATATATATATTAGACAATGCGTTTCGTCCTCTGAGAGACTTAACCAAAGGAAGAAACGCGTTGGCTAAATATAATTTTTCGTCTTAATTCCATGCATTTTGTCTTTTCGCCAGATACGCTCAATCTGAGAATATATCCACAAACACACACAAATACATATATATATATATATGTGTGTGTGTGTGTGTGTGTGTGTGTGTGTGTGTAAAATTCCTGTTAGTATATATCTGTAAAAGGATAATATGAATAAAGGAAAACTTATGTTAGCCGAAGCGTTTCATCTTCTGAGGGACATTATCAAGGCAAATGTAAGGATTTTTTCAGAATATCTAATATATATATATATATATATATATATATATATATATATATATATATATATATATATATATATATATATATATATATATGAATAAAAGACAAGAGGAAAAACTGTTCTTAGCCGACGCGTTTCCTCCTCTCAGGGACTTTATCAATGCAAATGTAAGGATTTATTTTGTTACAAATGTTTATATACAAGAGCAAAAATGTTATTGTTTTTTTCAAAATTTTTGGCATAGGTGGGCTCATGAATATATATCAGGAAAGGTCAGGAAAGTTCATGGACGTGGATTAATATAGTCCAGTGGCAAACAAAGTTATCCCTCAGAACATGTAACACATAAATAAATCCCAATCAAAATAATTAATTTAAATACTAATTTACATATATATATATATATATATATATATATATATATATATATATATATAGATAGATAGATAGATAGATAGATAGATAGATAGATAGATACGTGTGTGTGTGTGTGTATATAAGTGAACATAGAAGTCAACACTTAGAGGCGACAGTCTTTTCATGGTAGATGCCATGACGATTGCATCTAGTATGAAACAGACTGTCGCATCAGAGTGTTGACTTCTATGTTCACTTTTATATTTACACACGCTCTATCTTTGATATTGAGAACTTTATCCCATAAATAAAGCACATCTTAAGACTATATTTCTTCATATATATATATATATATATATATATATATATATATATATATATATATAAAAACATAAAAATACCTCCCACTCACTTTCGTTTATTTATATTCATAACTGACCTCCAATGGTGAATGGATAGCACTTTTTACAGATTTCATACTTATAAAATATTGAAACATTTTTTTCGGCAATTTTTGATGGCAGTACGAATCGAGGTGCATTTCTACGTCGTTGAAACTTTACTCATTTTTTTTTTGTTTTGTTTTTTTGTAACTTTCATATTGTCCTCTAATTATAGACTTAAATTAATCTACTTCCATTAATAGACATTACTTTCTCTCTTAAGTGAAAGATTATTAACTGATGCTATGGACTGAATCTTCGTTTATATATAATTGATGTCTTCTGAATTACAATATATAATATTCAACAATTGTTTTATTCTTAGAATATCTCTAATAGTCATCAATTGAATGACAGGCCACAATGTATAGGATTTTTGGCGGTATTATGGGAAGCATTTAAAGGAAATATTTTATCTGTGGGAACAGAAATAAAAATAAATTAAATCTGTCATGCCAAGTAAATTTTCGCGCCAGAATCCCTCCTGCACATTTGCAAAACTACCATTATTCCATGCACTGAATATTCCTGCCATATCTAGTCGGGTTATATTTATTTAGTTGTTTTTTTACGGGTTATCAACCTTTTTGAGGTTATGCTTCCAGGAATAATTAGTGATATCAAAACCAAGAATTTGCTCAATAAATGGCTTGAAATTATGTCGAAATTCTGACCCAGGAAAAGTTCCTAGCCATCAAATAAGAGCCGGGAATTGAAAATTAATTTTAAAAAAGGGATAAAAATAAAAAAAACCGCCCCATTAGTCACAATTAAGTAAGAAATGAAAATTAGTTATAATTTTTTTTATTAGTTGGCGAAATATATTTTGGATTGTAAGAATTTCTTTGAGATAATTATGATTGTTTAATACAAGTCTTACTATTTAACCCATAACGGGGAGGGGAAGAGGTTAATACATACATATCCTGGGCTTATTTGCACGTAATTGTATATAAGAAACCAGACTGGAATTTGAAATTTCTCCCCAAATTTCTCTTTCCGAACCTTTATCTATTGAACCTCCCATGCATCGAAGCTTACAGCGCCTCGTATTCCAGTGAGGTCAACCATATCGGTTCTGACCAGATTCAACGTTGCTTAACTTCAATGATTGAACGAGGACCAGTGTTTCAAAGTGATATAACTGTAAGCCATATCTGATCTGGTGCTCCTATTTAATATCTCGAGGTTCCCGACAAAATCCAAAGAAGTGTCGGGATCGGCCATCTTGACTTCAGTCACATTCCAACCGTGCGATGTGGCTTCCTTCAGTCTTTTTTTATAAATATTTACATGACAGTTGTTTTAATGAGCTCTCCTCTTTTGGCTTCACGAGCGCCTGCATTCATACATACTACTGGATTGTAGACCTTGTTACTGCTGCAATAGCTCGATAAAAGCCAATTTCTATTCTAATAGCTTCTTTTCTCTCACTTCTGAGCTATTGAAATTGTTTCCAGTCTCTTGTTTCATTGCCGCATACGTTCTTCAAAAAGCTAAATATAACTTCAATCGCCATCTTCTGTCTTTCTCAATCCTCTACTCCTGTCATATCTCACGACTAAATTATTCTCATTCTGTCTCACTCTCAGTAACCCCTTGCGTCTTAGAGGCATTCTCGCCTTGCTTGCTGTAAAATAGTTAAAAAGTAATGTTCTTTTTACCATGTTGCACAGCACAAACATCAATTAATATATATTACTCGCGACTCAATAAGAAAACACAAAAAGAATTTCTGTATGAATTTCTAGGATGAGAAATAATTTACATTTGCACTGTTGTCTTCATGTTTGTTGTGATTATCCCAACGTTTCGATCGACTTACCCTTCGACCTTCATCGTACGCTTTTTGATCTCACTAACCTACAGGGAATTTCGAAATTAACACATTATTTAATTTAAGAGGATATATTGTTCTCGGTTAAATATCCTTGGTTTATAAATCGCATCTAGTTCTTATTTAGCTCGCCCCATTTCCCCATAGTACTACCCCGGTTAGGGATTGAACTCACAAATTCATGGAACAAAGCATTAATCCATGAGGCTATTGTCCTTGAGGGTACAGCGGCTGAAACGTTGTGACAGTAACAACAAATATGAAAAAAAATAGTTCGAATGTAAATAATGTATATACAGTAGAATCCCACATATCATGAATCACTCATATCCGGACTGCCTCATATCCGGAGTGCCTCATATTCGGAATCATATATGTAACTGTTTTTCAGGAAATTAACTTTTGCTCATTGATTATCCTTATTTCACCCTAATGGCTTGTATTGGTGCAAAAGATGATGGGAATAAGAGGAAAGGGTGGCAACAGACACATCTGCAACAAGATAACGACATGAATGATTGTGATGGAACTTGGCCTGAAATTGAAAAAGCTATTGAAAAGGTTGTCAGTTTTATGGAAAGAAAGCCAATATTCGATCATGATGTACGCAGTGTTAAAAAGTGTCTTTCGTTTAAAAAAAATTCAAAAACAAAAGCAAAACGAAATGCTGAAAAAGTCGAGAATGACATTAGAAAAGAAAGAATCATTATGCAACAGCGATTAAAAAATCCTCATTATATTATTTCTTTTGCATACATGGCGCACTTAATTTAATGAATTTTCATTAACATTACATAATTTTTTTTCCTTAAAATCTATTTCGTTATATTTCACTCGCCCTTGGCTTATTTTGTTTACTATAAAATACTGAAAGTAAATGCTAAACCTGATTTCATATCTTTCATTTTAATATAAATATAGCCCCTCATATCCGGAATTTGTAACTTCATATCCGTAAGGCCTCCTTAATTTGGTTGTCAGAGATTCTACAGTAATTTAAAAACAAGTTTCGAAAAAACGTAAATTCCCTGGTAGATATTTTCTATTAGAACCTTTTATTGTGGAATGAAGTCAGTTCAGTTCTATCTACCAACCTGTAAAGATATAACCTCTGTATTCGTTTAAAGTTCAGTATTATCGTTGGAAAGGAGACAAGGTATAAAATGTCAATAATAACAGTACATAAATTATGAATAAATAGTCAAATGCTGTGGAGTTACTCTACCTTGATTTCAAATATATATGTGTTAGGATGGCGTAGCAATAAGCGCTATCCACTGGAGGATAAACCTATTCGTCCACCTTGGTAGATTGATTACGTTTGTCACTTTTACCACCAAATGAAGAACGGTATGCTTTTTGTTGTGGCCGTGTTAGGGGCAGAATAAAAGACACAAGAATTGAGGAATATATTAACAGAAACAGTAATACAAACATATACAAAGGAGAGTGTTACAGCAAGAATGTTCGGTCCGACTCTCAGAGCTGAGTTGTGGAAACTTAAAAAGTTTAAAAGGCAGTACCTGCTCCTGTTTATAGCTGGGAGAGCACACGCGTGCGTAGGCAAATTACCATAACATTTATATTACGACATGTTATGATCATTGAGGGCCAGAAAATTAGTTTCGTTAATCATTGCTGGGTAATAGATTATTTTAAGCAGAATGGTGCTTAAAAAAAAAACATTCAAAATCATTGGACGATCAACAAAAATTTACATCTTCGGATCTTTTAAAGAGCCGATAGGTGTAAATTAACTTAAAGGAACTTTTTATTTGTAAACAGTGATCTTTATTGCTACAGAAAGTATAAATCGTCAAAGTATAGAGCAGAGAAAAACTTCCGGTCCGGGGGTCACATGCGGCCCGATTGGAATTCAGAATAACACGCCTATTTTTATGAGGAAAATAATGTTATTAAAATGTTTCTTTTCGTTCTCACTTATTCACTCACATACTCTCTTACATAACCACATACATAAAAAATGATTACGTACAATGTTTCTTGAATTTTGTAACATTTCTTGACGGTAACGTTGTCAATATTTAAAACTACCGGTGTTTTTCACAAAGGATGATCATTCACAGCTTTTGCTTCAGAAATAGTGGATGATATTTTTCTAGAGAATAAATATATTTTTAAATGTCTTCGTCAAATGATTAAATTAGAAACGAATCACACTTTTTTTTTTTATTATAGAATGAATGTTCTCTCCAAAAAGTATTTTCCCCTATTTCTAAGGCAGATGCTTATGCGCATCTGAAATATGGCTGCCGTATATTTAATGAAAACTTCCATTTTTAGGAGTGCGGCCCGCATTATGATGTACTGTACCTCATGCGGCCCACTGTTAGAAAAAGGTGTCCCATCGCTTGTATAGAGTTAGGAATTAGTATTGCTGCCTTTGGTTTAAATAGGAGCGTATGGCCACGTATCAAGGAATAGGAGCATATGGCCACGTATCAAGGAATAGGAGCATATGGCAACATATGAAGGAATAGTAGCTTATGGCCGCATATCAAAGAATAGGAGCTATTGGTCACATATCAAGGAAGATGAACATATGCCCACATATCAAGGAATAGAAGCTTCTGGCCACATATCAAAGAATAGGAGCATGTGGCCACATATCAAGGCATAGGAACATATGCCCACATATCAAGGAATAGAAGCTTATGGCCACATATCAAAGAATAGGATTTTATGGCCACATATCAAGTTGAAACTCCCATTCTCGTCCTATCATCACAGTTAGCAACGTTGACAGCATCTAGAGGGGTCACAGCTTCGAAGTGCCAAATACTTAAATTATTTGAATTAGTCTTATTACATTAAACATTATCATTCCTTTCAACGAATTCTTTCGTCTTCCATTTATTGAACCCAACATCACCGATGACGGAATCCAACATCAACATGAGGAACACCAACACATCTTTGCGATTCATACATATTTACACTTAGCTTTTGTAAGACACAATAGTGTTATGTTGTCAGTTTTGAAATGAAGCATCATTATTATTATTATTATTTTTATTATTATTATTATTATTATTAATTCTTGACGAATATTTCTTCTCTCTTCTGCATTTTCATTGTAAATCTCAGGCTTTTAATCAATGACAATTAATTAATTAGAGTGTATCTGATATAAAGAACTAAACTCGGGCGATATTTCAATTAGTCTGCGTTATCATTGGGGATCTCTTTTACCGCGCTAGAACCTTAAAAAATAAGGTCCACAAGCATCAATTTGCTGATGTCATTCAAATACGTTACGTGACTATAGTCTTTGATTCTACCATCGCTATATCGGCGTCATCTACTTTTCTTATTTTTAATTACTATTATGCGTAATTATCTAAAGCTATTAGATGCTGCTTCATTATATTCATAAGTTTTAACTGATATTTCTTTTAGTTCATGTCGATAGCAAGGCTGAGGTTCTTTTTTCTGCTACAGTTAAGACAGGTTCCGAAACGTAAGGGTTTCGACTTCAAATTTAGTAGCATTCGTACATATTGAATACTACTACTACTATTACTAGTACTACTACTACTACTACTACTACTACTACTACTAATAATAATAATAATAATAATAATAATAATAATAAGAAGAAGAAGAAGAAGAAGAAGAAGGAGAAGAAAATAATCAACTAATAACCAATGCGAGACCAATGCGTTTTACATTGCGTCCAACATTAGGCTACGTTTTTAAAATCTTTTACATGTGGACTAAGTAAACACAAATTTCAAATCAACCAGATCACACCAACATCATACCCATGAACTTCTGCGTTAGCATTGTCGCTGCGCCTGTCTAGGGTAAGACGATAAACTATGTGCAGCAGCGAAGCCTCTGATCAGGAAGTTTTGAGGGGCGTGGAACCACATCTTATTTGCTGCTGTTCCCAGGCCCACCATGAACGGGGGTGCTATAACCTGTTACGGTCCCAGCTCTGGGCAAATAATTAATTATTACCAACAATACAATTTTGAAGGAAAAATATTACTAGAAACAGATTTTTGACAAAACAAAATAGTACCAGCAATAAAAAAAAAATGTCGGCATTAAATAACCCATTGAGGCTAATATGCCATAAAACAAAACCAACCAAACCAATTTAAACCAAATAATACATATTCTATTCATATGAATCTATCCTAAAACAAAATAACCATGCCATTAAACAAAATCAACAAACCAATTTAAACCAAAGAATACATATTCTATTCATATGAATCTATCCTAAAAATGTTGTCGGCATTAAATAACTTATTGAGGTTGATATACCGTAAAACAAAATAAACCAAACCAATCTAAACCAAAGAATACATATTCTATTCATACGAATCTATCCTAAAAATGTCGGCATTAAATAACCCATTGAGGCTGATATGCCATAAAACAAAATAAGCCAAATCAAACCAAACCAAACTTGCCGCTGCGCAGTTGCACACCTGACCAGTTCACTCTGCATATCTGTTAGAGAGATCGAGAGGGATTCATTCGTGCGTGCTCTGTCGTGGCAAGTAGAAATGGCGGAGTCCATTCGTCTCCACGTCCGATATCCTCCAGCGTGAAGACACGCCTTAGTCACGGATCCATATCCCTCGATTCCATTGACATCGGCCGTTGACCTTAATCTAGGTAGCCTTCCGCCCAGTGATTTCCTGCATTGCCCCTTTGCATGCTTAGCCATGAGGCCTAAACTATCCCATTCTTCTAGATAGCCGTTAACCTTACAATAATGTTTATACGCCCTTTTACAAGTCTTGTTTTCAGTCCTACTAGATTTTTACGCACCTAGTTCACCTGTAAAGCCTCATAAATTTTGAGAGGAGAATAAAAAATTTAGATTAAATCCCCGAGTGAAAAAAAAGTAACCTCATTGAGTGGACAAGCAATGGCGGTCTCTGCTGCTTTTAATTTTAAAAGAATTATTTAGAATTCCGATATTATTTTAGACAAAAATATGTGACCTTTGCTTCACCATTCTTTTCCGTGTTCATTTTTCTTTTCAAAATGGATGCTACGTTTTTCAAAATTTCTGCTAGATTTTTCAAAATAGTTGGTAATCTGGACACAAGTAAAAAAGCAAGAAACTGCTATAGAATGCCTCTTTGGGGAAGGCGAAAGCGAGGTGAACATTTACAGAAAGTTAGTTAATCTTCTAATGGAATAACCTGGCACCCCCATGAATGATTACACTATAGGTAGTAAATACCTATAAAGTCGTCTGTCTACGAGAGACAGGAAGACGAGAGAGAGGAGTGAAAGAGATGACGCAAGCATGCCCGACCTTCCAACTAGTGGTACTCACTACTAGATTGACCTGTGTGTATAACTGTACCGTATTTCATAATTTACATGTTGTATACAATAGACCTTTCTTCTCGTATCCACCTGGTGTTATTTATTCATTCCCTTAGCACGGAATATAACAGTTCCGACGACGATTGTCGGAACATAACACCTTCATGTTAAAATTATATTTAATTAAAATTCAGTAAGTTTGTAGGTCAACAAATTTAATTTAAATCATAGAGGGAAAGGAAAAGTAACCTTACTGAGAGGGCAAGCAATTGCAGACTAGCTGCTCAGAATTTTGATAATGCCAAACTGACTTTTGCATTCATAATTGTTGACAGGTGAATAACAATTGCAAAGTTCAGGTGAAGCAATAGTCATACCCTCTAATTAATGCAGTTCCTTTTAACTCAAAGGATCTGTGAAAATTGGGTGCCGACAATTCCACAATTATGACAGATTTCATAAAAAACTCTCCAGATTTACCGTTTAGTCACCGTTAACATTACGGTAGGTAGTATAAGGTTATTTTGTTCCAGTTACAATTGTTGCGTGACCTGATATATCGCATAGATTCCCTGGGGAATAAATTATAACCACTCGACCCTTGGGACTATGAATAACGATTACCAAGATTTTCATTACTAATATATATATATATATATATATATATATATATATATATTATTCATGTATATATAAATATACAGTCACTAAATATATTTTCAAAATCTATCACAACTCTAACTGTAGAAGTCATAACATAATTTACCTCTTAGAAAGCACACTATGCCAGAAACAATATGTGAGAAAATCTGAATGGCTCTTTCACTACAGAATTAACAATTATCGGAATCAAGTAGGTTCCTCCTGTAGAACATTTCCGCCACCCAAAAACATGATTTTAAAAGTCATGCCAAATTCACTATAACTGAAAAGAATAGAAATAGACATAAAAGATAAGATTAGAAAAATTCTAGAGGAAAATGAAGACAAATGTATTTTGCGCTCCCAAAACTCTTCGTCTAAACGGGCTTAACCACAAATTTAACAACATTGATAGAATTGAATTATAACCCCATAAATCAAGCCCTACCCGCATTTCTCACCCACACAGACAGGCATGCTGCGGGCATGTTGAGGTCTCACACTTATACATACACAACATACTAAGATATACACTTACAGACATCACACACACTTAACACACGCATCCACTTCCCAGCAACCAATAAAAACGCCAAAATAACCAAGAAGGGAATTCTGTGACACATGAAACTCCCCATTCGCTATCTTAAAAACATATTAAAAACATTTTAAAAACATCGTAAAAGATTTTATCGACACAAGGACTCAACAAAATTAAGGATTGAAAAAAAAAAAACAAATTAAAATTAGAGATAAAGTTCATTTTCTTCAGAAAGCCATTTATTCCTGTAGTTCACTGCTACCGACAAGCAGGATTTCTTATCTCCTGATGAAGGCCATGCTGGTCGAAATTAGTCGAGGTACCTAATTGAAATAATAAAACAAAAAAATATATTAATATACAACCCAGTGTGTCTAAAAATCACGGCACCAATAACTCAGTTTTTCTCAATATTTAATTTTAGAAAGACGGAAACATTAATTCTAATTTTTCGAAAACGTTTGAAGAAATATTTTCCCGCCTTCATCACAGGATTTAGAAGATAAAAAAAGAAACATTTTTTAAACTGACAATTGTTGCTACGAGAATACCAGTGACAAGCAAAACGCATTTTATCGTTGAATGTGTCTCGCCACTAATGCCAAGATTTAAACTCTATTAAAGATCTCAGCGAATTTATCAGAACGAAAGAATGTGAAAAATTCTTCTTAGAGAAAAATATATTTTCTAGAAAAAATATTTTGATTGCTATTAATCTTGTGTAGCGACAGAAAAACGAAAATAAATAAAAAAACGAAAATAAAAAACGGAAGATCAAATTACAGGGAGAGTTTTATTTCGTTTAAATGCTTATTTTTCTTTTATTATAAATGATTCACTTTTTTCTGTCGCTATTTTTTGCCTCCTGGCTTTGATTTACTGGTTTTTGATGACAGAAATATTTTCCTTCGCATTTCCATTTAAAATTGCGCAAACAAATTATTTTCAAAATTTCCCATTGAAAAACAAATAAAGGTTGATAAAAAAAATCCTCTCTTACTTTGCTTAACGGCTAAGCTTAAGTATTTTCAGATATGTTTAAAGTCAAAAGAAACAGGTGAAACACTAATGCAAACAGCTTCAAATGTATAGTCTGAAAAAATATAGAATATGAAAAATATTGAATCAAAGAATGTCATTGAATACAATGACCGTAATTTCTATCAGTCGAAACATAGCTACAAAAGAATGGATAAAGATTACCAAATAAGTATATCAAATACGAGGCTGGGCTGAAAATTTCACAGACTGTCTATGAAGGAGTGATGCTAGAACTGTGTAATCTTATATGCATTAATTTCAACTCTGCGTTGTTTCATTCCAGGTAAACTGACATCTGTTCAAAGACTGTCCAGCCTGTTGTCCAAAAACGTTCTCAAAATCAGATATGACGTCATTATCACAGCGATAATAGTTCTCATCCAAGTGTATGTGGGTTTATTTCATGTTGGGGAACAGGTGATAGTCAAATCAGGAGAACAATGACGATAATCAACCAATTCAAATCCACTGTCACGTACAGCAGCCATTGAAACTAAGGACATGTTTTTCATCATCCTGGTTTTCCTGTTTGGTTTTGTTTTTTGTTTTATATTATCAACCTCAATGGGTTGTTAATATCGACAACATTTTTAGGATAGATTCGTATGAATAGAATGTTTGGTTTGGGTTTATTTTGTTTGTTTTACGGCATATCAACCTCAATGGGTTATTTAATATCGACAACATTTTTAGGATAGATTCGTATGAATAGAATATGTATTCTTTGCTTTAGATTGGTTTGGTTTATTTTGTTTTACGGCATATCAACCTCAATTGGTTATTTAATGCCGACAACATTTTTAGGATAGATTCGTATGAATAGAATATGTATTCTTTGGTTTAGATTGGTTTAGTTTATTTTGTTTTACGGCATATCAACCTCAATGGGTTATTTAATGTCGACAACATTTTTAGGATAGATTCGTATGAATAGAATATGTATTCTTTGCTTTAGATTGGTTTGGTTTATTTTGTTTTATGGCTTATCAACCTCAATATGTTATTTAATATCGACAACATTTTTAGGATAGATTCGTATGAATAGAATATGTATTCTTTAGTTTAGATTGGTTTGGTTGATTTTGTTTTACGGCTTATCAACCTCAATAGGTTATTTAATGACTACATCTTTTTTAGGCTAGATTCGTATGAATAGAATATGTGTTTTTGGTTTAGATTGGTTTCGTTTATTTTGTTTTACGGCATATCAATCTCAATGGGTAATTTAATGCCAACAAAATATTTGTTGCTGGCAATAGTTTTCCTTCATAAATCAATTTTTGGTAATATTTCTGGTGTTAAAATCTATTTTTACACTTTCATAATGCCTTGACCCCAGCTTTAACTATTTGCCCATAGCTGGGACCGTAACAAGTACTACCACCCCGGGTCAGGGTGGACCAGGGAACATCAGCAATTAAGAGATGGTTCGACGCTCCTCAAAACCTCCTGATGAGTGGCCTTGCTGTTGGACGTAGTTTATCGTCTTACCCAGGACGGCCTTTGGTAACTGTCTAACCAAGATGGCATAATATTCTCCATTAACGATGTTGCTCATTTAAAGATATTCTATAAACACAATGTCTTTTTCATCCCCCAAAAAACTGTAATTACCATCAAATGAAACGACCTTAATATTTTGGAGTAGGTGAGAAGGGTTTTTTTCTTCGCAATGGATTCTCTCTTTGTCTCTGGATCAAACTGATGAACCCAACTCTCGGCATAGGAAACGTTCCCGGAAACCAGCTATATATGTCTTAAATAAAGTCAGACTTCCCCATGATATAATCAGTCTGGCACCTACTGAGCAGAAACCTCCATCTTGCCAAGTACATTGTGCAAAATATCCTCTACTCTCACACGGGAAATACTAATAACAGTCATCTATCACCATGTGGTTAACACGATCCATATTTTCCTCGGAGGTGATAGCCCAGGCATTGAGTCATCTTCAAGACTCACGATTCCCCTCCTAAATTCAGTTGCCCGCTTTTATACTATCGATAAAGCTGAAGCTTCATCTGCTAATGTAGCAGCCATATCAGCATGAATGACCCTAGGGAGGAAACCCCTTTTTTCCGGCAGGTACTTGATAACACAACGATACCAAATTGTTCTCAAATGAAGATGCTACTAGCTTTTATTTGATGTCTTCTTTGAATGGTCAGATGTTAGTTGACCTTGAAAGAAACAGCACAGTGATTAATAAGAAAGGTTGAAATTAATGCATGCATTACCCATTCATTTTCCGCCTATGAAATTTTATTCTCCGTGTAGTAAAATGATAGTGATGTTTATAGAGAGGTCGTTCGTTCTCGCATTAAAAATATTTTATTAACTGGACAAATAGCATTACTCTCCATGAAATTTTAAATCTTAAAAAATTAATAATAAAATATTTACAGAGTAAAATATGTTCCTCAATTTATCGCTCTTTCCAGTATTGGCAGGAGTGTCCTTCTTAACCATTTACTTGAAGTATTGTGTAATATCCGTATCTTGCTTATGTCATTATTTTCTCTTCGAGTAACATACATTGTCCATTTTATTTGTTACTTCTCTTGAAAATCCTCAAGTTACATAGTATCAGTTATTTAGTACAGTTATTTTTTGTTCTTTTGGATTCTGTACTGCCAGTTCACCAATCTCCAAGATGACTGTTCTACGCTAAGATTTCAGGTCAGTCCTCGTTAAGGCGAACAAGTTCCAAAGTAAGCATAGAGTCGAAAAGTATGAAAGCCTCTAACTGCACAGGGAATTGCAAGATGGGTTGAGCGGTACTAGCGTTGGACATTCGATACAACGTTCTTTTTGTTTTGAATGACTCATCTTGCAATACACAGAACAGTCTACACTATTTCACATAGGCTTTCATATTTGTTGACCATATGCTCATTATGAAATCGTTAGATCTTAGTGAGGACAAGCCAGAAGGCATTAGCGAAGAATATTCACTCTTCGACCCTTCGATATATATAGTATCCGCAGCTTTTGGTGAGTCGCTGATGAATTCATTCTTGATCACCGATATATTCACACCTTTCTGTATATTATTGCGGGTAATGTCACTTCAAAGTTATAGTGCTCATTTGTTCCTTTTTGTGGGGAGGGGACTCCATGAAGAATTTCTGGTCACACTGAGATAAATCATTCCCGTTTAGCGATATCAGCGTCGTGCGATATGTTGCTAAATGAAAATTTATCTGAGATAGGTTTTTATTTTCATGTTGATTATCAGTTCAGTAATGTGGACACCACAAGAACCATGAAAAGAGACTCTGACAAAGTAGGTCACTGAATGAAGATAAATTATTTTTTATACACAGAATACAAGACAAATAACAATGTTTCTATAAGACAGTGATCACTACCCGCGAAAAACACAAAGTGACAGAGAGCACCTACGGATAGTAACGAGAAGATTGCTTCCCAGCGACATAAACGGTTGGTTAAACTGGACACCTCCGACGCTTCTTCTGTGCCTCGCTCGTTTATAGCAGTAGGTTACATCCAGAGAATGAAATCTGCCTACTGCTACAAAAGTATCATAGTTTTAATTCGTGGGTTACGATCTGGCTGAAGGCTTGTTTTTAAGCCACAATCGTTTGACTAGGAGAAACAACACCTAGAGAACGAACCTGATGTCTCCTCTGCGCTACAAAACTACACCCACGTCTCGTAGCTGCACAGTTATACTGCTACACTCTCAGGATCATTTTATTGACTACTTCATACTCATGACATCCACCATTGTCCAGTTTTTAAATTTGGGGCTCTTAGTACCTTTGATCTGCAATTACTACTCTCTACGCAAACAGATATAAGTCATATTTTATAAATGTCTAGAGAACTACACAACTGAGCAGTTGTTAGCTTGTCAAAGATTAATTCGACTGTGACGAGATTGATGACAACAGTTTCCTCTATCTTGCTTTATAAGTATTACAATAAGTATAACATCATAAGCGAACATTCCCGTATGAGATGGAAGTCATCCGTGGATATATATATATACCCGCTTGGTCTGTATATTTGATTCAATAAATCTACTTTATAAAACTCAACTGTATTTAAGATTCATGTCTGTAATAATCATTAAATATTCTTTGATTTTATTCAACCTTTCCAAGTTAGATGCTCTTTTCTTAAAGATAAAAAAGGCACCGTATTCCAGTCTGTGTTTCTGTTTTTCATTCGGTCTTTTAACAGATTGACCATAAGTTGAAAATAAATCCTGAACCAGTTTTTGTTCGGCTAGAAGATAAATCCTTTTATTCTCCTATTTCCGATCATGAGAAAAATCAAATCGATTGGAATTGATCGAAGTTATTTATTTGCCAATAGCTTCTCTTTACATTATCTTAATAAAAAGGAAAACATAATCAATAAAAAAGAGATCAATCCAGAAATATTTTTTTAAAGAACAACATCAGCATTCTGGTCTACTTATATTTAGGCCGGATATCTGAGGGCTAGAGCGTATTTGCTTGCCTGAATACAAAGCAGCTTATCGTTTCCTGTATTAATCCGGTATCAAAAGATGAATGCGACTCTATCAGAAGTTCGTCTGAAATATTCTGCATAATCTATGTGAAATTCTGCTTGAAACTCAAGAATGCTACAGTGCAAAATCCTTATAATTCTGCTTCCACCAAACATCTTTTATTCGGCAATTTTTTATAAGCTTTACGTTAATGCTATCTAACACAGTATACGTCTGTCCGTTACATGCAAGTCATTTCTTTATTCCTTTTAATATTTTCTGTATTTACAATAAAGTGAGGTAAAAATCAATGTCCACCATCTTGTAAATTACCTTCAAGTTTTCGAGCAGTCTTCGCCAAATTCTGGTTTGGTTTGATTTGTTTTACTGCATATCAACCAGAATGGGTTATTTAATGCAGATGAAAATTTTTGTTTGTTTTGGTCTGGTTATGTTTGGTTTATGGCATATCAACCTCAATGGTTTATTTAATGCCGGCATTTTTTTTATTGTATGGTTTCGTTACGTTTCGTTAGTTTTACGGCATATCAACATCAATGGGTTATAAATGCCGACAAGATTTTGGTTTGGTTTCGTCTGCTGTGTTACAGCATATCAATCTCAATGGGTTATTTAATACCGACAATATTTTTGTTTGGTTTGGTTTGTTCTACGGCATGTCAACCTCAATGGGTTATTTAATGCCGACAAGATTTTTATTGCTGGTAATATTTTTTTCCAAAAAATGTATTGCTGGTAATAATGTATTGATAGTAATAACTTTTTTTTCTTCAAACATTAATTACTGGTAATAAAATCTATTTTTACACATTTATAGTGTTTTAACACAATTTCGGGGTGGGGGTTACTATTTTCCCATATCTGGAACGCTAACAAATGCTATCACTCTTGGTCAGGGTGGACTTGGGAATACCAGCAATTAAGAGTTGGTTCCAGGCTCCTCAAAACCTCTCTTCCAGTTGGATGGAGTTTATTGTCTGACCTAGAACGGGCCAATTTCTATTGCGATTTATGGGATAAGATGTTGTTATTTACAATTTTTGCAATGGCCGAGCGTTAGGGGCACAGTAATTGTGAGATCAACACCCGGGATTGGGAGTATAAACCCAAACTCATTAAAACAGAATGTGCAATAAATATGTAATAGAAAAAGTATCTCTCAAAAACAAAAATAAATCAGCAGAACAAAACGAAACTAGATATCTCTACATTATTTCGGTATTGCCTGAAAATTACCTAGGGAAAAATTACATGAAGAAGGCGAAGAGAACAGCAGCTAAAACGTTTTTTTGTTTTTTCATTATGCCTCTTAATTCCTTATAATAGAGCCGTAAAAACACCTCTCCAACGGACGCGGTTCCGGGCGATCCTCTTCAGCTCGGCCCACGTCGTGCCGTCTGCCTTCCCGGGGGATTTTTACCAACACACGTCACACGTTGCAGTTTTGAGGACTCTTCCTCAGCCATGTCGTTGTTTGAAGATATTGTTGAAATTGTTGGCCTACTACACAACCCCCAACCTGGAGGACCAGGTTGTGTCTTTTGTCTAGCTCCTATCCACAAACCTGTTAAACGTGGTTGGCTCTGGGGGTCGTTGAAGCACGCAAGCTGCCCTATAACGTCATGCGACACGCTATCAGGACGCATTATAGTAATTAAGCGAAGACATTAGTTCGAATGTAGACATCAGTCTTCGCATCTTCTGCTCTTTTTTTATTTATTCCTAAATAATATAAGATATTGTATACTTCACTGGCTGAACACTCGGATACTGACAGGTAAGACGATCCATTAGGCTTCAAAATCGTTTACGCCATCTAGAATTCAAACTTGAAGGTAATGATACATTTACCATCTGCTTTTTTTCTCACAGCCTAACGCCACTCTGTCGGTAATTATTTTACAAATGACCACATGAGCTCCAATCTTTAGTAACAGCATGTAAAAACGTCACTTTAAAGTCAGGACTCGTTATGCTATGCTCACTAAGTCGAATCGATCATATTGCCAATCTGTTCTGTTTGTAAGGAGTAAGCTCCGTGTATTTCCCCTGAGAATTGCTACTTTGCGAAACAAAAACCAGCGTAGATCTTCAACTGAAAAATACAATATTAACCTCAGTTTCAGTCGATATCTATCGTCCAAAGCCACCTGATTTTTATTCCCTTCTACGCCTTACATTCGTATTATGCATCTCATTTCGTAACCATCTAGATTTGGCGTCCCTTAACCCTTATTTTGGGTGAAATTATAAAATTTAAAAATTTTCTCAAGTGGCTAGTTTTCACTATCTGTATATATTTCTAGGATGGGGTAATGTGTATACTATTTACATTATTCGGACTATTGTCCTCATCTTTGTTGCCATATTTATTACAACGTTTCGGCCTTTCAGTATCTGTCTATATTTCTGAGATGAGGTATTATGTACACTATTTACATTATTCGGATTATTGTCCTCATCTTTGTTGCCATATTTATTACAACGTTTCGGTCTTTCAGTATCTGTCTATATTTCTGAGATGAGGTATTATGTACACTATTTACATTATTCGGATTATTGTCCTCATCTTTGTTGCCATATTTATTACAACGTTTCGGCCTTTCAGTATCTGTCTATATTTCTGAGATGAGGTATTATGTACATTATTTACATTATTCGGACTATTGTCCTCATCTTTGTCGCCATATTTATTACAACGTTTCGGCCTTTCAATATCTGTCTATATTTCTGAGATGAGGTATTATGTACATTATTTACATTATTCGGAATATTGTACATCTTTGTCGCCATTTTATTACAACGTTTCGGCCTTTTCAGTATCTGTCTATATTTCTGAGTTGAGGTATTATGTACATTATTTACATTATTCGGACTATTGTTCTCATCTTTGTCGCCATATTTATTACAACATTTTTTTTTCTTTCAATGTTATATTTAGATAACAACATTATTCGGACTTTCGTCGCTATGTTTATTTATAACAACGTTTCGGCCGTTGAACGTTCCGGCCTTCTTCAGTTGGTAGGAATGTCGAAATGAACCCTTTATTTCCTCAAGAACACATGGCACAGTAGATAAAAACGTTGTTAGATCCAGTGACAGGACCCAAAGTGTCTGACTTCAAAACCCGGTTAAAGCAGTGGTGAACTTTCAGAGGGAAATTAACAGGAGATAACTGATAAGTGATATGCATTAAACATGGCAAGTGGAACTAGAACAGTCTACCCCAGTGAGCGAAAAAAGGATTAACTTCGACATTCCAACCACCTGACAAAGGTCAGAACGAATTTGGAGAGAGGAATTAACATGAGGTAACTGATAACTGACATCCATGTAACATGGAACTAGAACAGTCTAACCAGTGATCAAAATAAAGGTTTCAGTTCGACATTCCAAACACCTGAAGAAGGCCGGAACGTACAACGGCCGAAACGTTGTAATAAATATGGCGACAAAGATGAGAACAATAGTCCGAATAATATAAATAGTGTACATAATACCTCATCTCTGAAATATAGACAGATACTGAAAGTCCGAAAATTTGTGTTAAATATGGCAACAAATATGAGGACAATAGTCTGAATAATGTAAATAGTGTACATAATATCTAATCTCAGAAATATAGACAGATACTGAAAGGCCGAAACGTTGTAATAAATATGGCAACAAAGATGAGGACAATAATCCGAATAATGTAAATAGTGTACATAATACCTCATCTCAGAAATATAGACAGATACTGAAAGACCAAAACGTTGTAATAAATATGGCAACAAAGATGAGGACAATAATCCGAATAATGTAAATAATGTACATAATACATCATCTCAGAAATATAGACAGTTTTCTCTATTTCTTTGTGTGTAATCTTCTCATTCTCCCCCTTATCCATTCCAATCTTTCTTACCTGCCTATGCTAAAATGTTATACAAACATATTTGGAAACGGAACTAATATTTTCTACTGCTACGTCTCTTTATCTTTCTTTTGCTCTACCATTCCATAATGAAATTCAAGGCACCGGCATTTGTTCACCTTTCCACCCATTTCAGCCATTTCCTCATGATATGAAGCCTGCAAGGATCCCTTTCTCTCGTCTCGATTCCTTTTTCTAATTCATGCATAGAGCCTGTCACATCTCATTCAGATGAGAACTGCCTGCTCAACCTTCTCACAACTTGTAATCGCTTCTGTCTGGTTTCGGCGCCCCTAGACCTTAAGAGCTGCATTCATATGTCAGGTCATCTGATGAGTGCTACTGGTAATATGAAACCGAGAACTAGGTGCCTCATAGTCGGGTTATCGGCAACTGGTTCCCTCATCAGGGTTGACTGGTGAGGAGAATGTCTAGTCTCCTGGCAATTTCTTCCTCTGAAACTCCTAATGTAGATAAATGAAAGTAGCTAACATGAACCATATGCGTTGGGCTAACGCACCTACGCAATCTGTACGGCTTATTTCTCGAAAACCAATTGGAGCCACAAGACGATGTCGTGACAATGTCTTATATGAATGCCACGTTCACGATTTCGCAAAATATATTCCGTCACGAATAGGCAAATATGTATATTTTAGAGTGAAAGATCATCCTGCAAAATGTCGGTATTATGATCTGGTTGTATGGCACAAGGTGTCAGACGTGATTAGAAAAGGAATTTGTAAAAGAGAAAGAAGAAGAAAGTAGCATTCGCGTATCTGTAAAAGTTCCAAGAAATCCCTTGAAGGACCCGGTGATCTATAAGGTCATAACATCACTTGATATTGATTTTGATATCTTTCCTGTTCGTCGGATTTTTGATTGAGGTCCGTCTTTGTAAATTGAAAACGATACAGAACAGGAATATTTGATGCGAAAAGCAGATTATGTTAATCCTAATAAGAAGAATTAAGGATAATCTGATAATCTCCAAATCTTGTAAAAGAAATCCAAGAAGGAGCAGAAATAAAAATGTTTGTAAGAACATACAATCACAAAGATTGCGAGAGAAAAACGGAGAAAGAAATATATATATATATATATATATATATATAAAATTTCCATTCAATAATCCCTAGAATAATTTGAAACACAACCGCTACTGTCCACCAAATAAGCGTTAGAATAATACAATAGAATACTTTATCCCTGGTATCGAACCCTGACACATATAAATGTAGCATAACAGTTCTCTCTCTCACCCACTGACGTGTTTATCTAAAAATAAATAAGCTTAAATCCACCTTCATCATTGACGTCCGCCTACAGCTTAGGGGTAGACTGACGCCAATTCAGCCGGGTTTCGATCCTAGCTATAGACAACTGGATGTCTGTCACACTGATGAGCTGCGGAATAGTCCGTCTGTAGGTGACTATATGTCATCTACAGACAGACTTATGCATATTATTTCTGGTTACTATATATATATATATATATATATATATATATATATGTGTGTGTGTGTATATATATATATATATATATATATATATATATATATATATATATATATATATTTATATTTATATTAATCAAAATAATAAAGTTGCGTACTTATCGAAGCCAAAATTGCGTTTCTTCACTTCTCACACGGCGGTACTTTCGAGAAATCCTAATCAAAAACTATTAACCTTTTCTGATACAATAATTATTGTTCTATTCAAATATTAAGCACATTATAGGCTGAAATTCTGTTCAGCTTCAATATATATTTTGTGCTTATCGAAACTTGCTTTATTGCGTAATGAAGCAACTGTTGAAATCGAAAATCGAACAAAATACAATAAAAACAATTCTTTTGCAAATCAACCAATAAAATCTTATATTGTGGAACTTATTGACCCACCAAGAGAAACAATTAGTAAATTCACTCAAGTCCAAACGTCTGATTGTAGCTTTATTAATCTTGATTTTATAGACATTTCATCATTAAAAGAAACATTACAACCTCATTGAACATGTCGAATAATCGCTCGTTCTTACAATAGAGAGCATTGCAAGCACCAAAACCCGTCACAGGTTTCATAGAAATAATCCCAAATCTGGTTTGGATGAGCAGGACAAATAATCTGGATAGGAGGTCCTCCTCATCTGACACTCCAGGATGTGCTAGCTTACAGCCAGAAACAAGAATTATTTTGGGATTTAAATACTTTACTAAAGAAGAGACATGTTAGATAATTGATTGATATGTTTGTATTCAACGTCTTGTCGACACTTTGTGGGTTATTTAATGCTAAACATACATTTTTTCCGTTGTAATATTGTTTTTTGTAAGATAACACATGTTTAAATATATACACCTTACTATTTAACAGATGAGAAGAGGTTGATTCATAAGTTTATTTCCGCGTAAGTGAATATAGCGAGACCAATGGGAATTGGAACTAGTTTTTCCGATTAACAATTCCGAGCCATTATCCATTACACCACCCGCACATCCAAGCTTAGAGCAAGTGGTATTCCCGAGCGGTTACCCATCTAGGTACTGACCAGGTTCGACGTTCCTTAACTTCGTTGATCATACGGGAACTCGACTCTCCCATTAAAAATTCCGAGCCACTATCCATTACACCACCCGCACATCCAAGCTTGGAACATCTGGTATTCCCATGCGGTTACCCATCTCGGTACTGACCAGTTTCGACGTTCCTTAACTTCGTTGATCATACGGGAACTCAACTCTCCCATTAACAATTCCGGGTTATTATCCATTACACCACCAGCACATCCAAGCTTAGAACATCTGGTATTCCCAAACAGTTGCCCATCTAGATACTGATCACGCTCGACGTTGCTTAGCTTCGGTGACCGTACGGGAATTCGACTCTGTGATTAGTAATTCCGAGCCATTGTCTATTACACCACCCGCTCATCCAAGCTCCTGTTATTCCCCAACGTTGTTCGATAAAAATTGAATTGTTTAGAAAGAAATCCTCGTTGAGTAATGGAAAGAGCAATAACAGTTACTGATTTTGAGAAGCTATTTTTCTGGATAATTGTTTTAAGAGAATAATTTTATAAACATTACCCTAAACTTGTATTGGCTACTCGCTCAATAAATCTCGAATGTTTCCTTATAAGGAAACATCTAATATTACAATTACTATTATATCGGCTGTCGTGATTAAATGATGCCAAGATCAGTCGTATAATACGTGAGAAGTTACTCATATGCAGTTTATCTATGGATCCATACAGAAAAGAACGAGTAAAGGTTCGTCTCTGAAAGTTCATATCTCAGGTCATTTACGAGTGACATTGCTACCGTCTAACGCAGTAATATATACCACAAGTTATAGGTGACTAAATCCAACTAGGATCCTTTGGTGCGGATGATGGCTTGAAATACTCAGGTTTTTTAAAAAGTCCCGGTCGAAGAGCTGATGAGCCTTCTTGTTCAAACAAAAGCCCTAAAATACAATAGAGTACATCGGTCCCCATAGTTTTGTACGCAACCATTATGGTTATGACACGCTATAGCTTGAAGGAGGGCTTCCAAGTTTGAAGTCAATGTCAAAAGGTGAAGGATTCCCGAGGGGAATTTAGAGCCACAGGTCCTTGACCAAGGTGAGCTTTCAATTTGAAATATATCGGTCGTGAAATGCAATAAAATAGTCTATAGACCTACTTGACCAAGAATGAATATTCCCCGGGCTTTCTATCAAGATATGTCGAGATAATTGGTCAGGTTTTCAGCTGCGCAATGATCCTTAGACCAAACCTCGTCATGGGACTGATGATCACATGGATGATGATTTTTGATCACGTAACTTTTGTTGTTTTGATTTTTAAAGAATCAAGACTTGCTTTTGTCAGAAATCAAAGGATTTGCCAGAAGTTGGTCTTGTTTCTTGCTTCATGTTTTCTTTTTTATTCCGCTCATTCTCCATTCCACATCTGAAGCAAATCAAACATGCCATCATCGGATATAGCACAGATATCGGGAATTTTATTACTGCTGAATGAAAAATAGACAATGGTCACTGCGTGCGTCAAGATCGCCCTTTTCAGTGTTAGGAGAATAATAATTCAGGGTAGATTTGAAAAAGACGTTTATAAAATCTGAAAGCTGCTTAGACTTGTAGCTTAGACCTTATCGTGGGGCGAAATCAAATCGGCGTGCCGGGTTGAATTCCGAATAAATTCGTTAAGTTTACTTCTGCATAAATACACTGGAAGAGGTTAAATAGCATAGTAGACTGGACTATCTAGCCTTGGTTGGCAACCAGTCTCGAAAAGGACAATTCTGAATTCATTTGTAGTGGTGCTGAAAACTCTATGCCGTAAAAGACTACTTGCTGCTGAAACAACACTAGGAAGATCTAACTTCATAAGGCTGTGATCGGCTTCTTCTTCTTCTTCTTCTTCTTCTTCTTCTTCTTCTTCTTCTTCTTCTTCTTCTTCTATGTGCTGTGTCTTTTTTAATCTCTTAAGCCTTGTTCCGTCATCCACTTACTGATGTTAGGTATGCTATACGTTGTTTTTCTCTTTCCCTTTTGCTTTCAAAACTCTTATATTTCTTAATACATTGCTTAGCTTTTGGAAGGCATCTTTCGCTATCGCAATATTTAAAATTGTTGCCGATTTTTTTATTTTGATATCTCAAATTTAAAACTTGCATTTTGGAATGTTCCTTTTGCTAACAACCATTCTCTCTTTTTCTGTCTATATTTTTGAGATGAGGTATTATGTACACTATTTATATTATTCCGACTATTGTCCTCATCTTTGTCTACATATTTATTACAACGTTTCGGTCTTTCAGTATCTGTCTATATTTCTGAGATGAGGTATTATGTACATTATTTATATTATTCGGATTATTGTCCTCATCATTGTCACCATATTTATTACATCCTTCAGTATATTTCTATATTTCTGAGATGAGATTTTATGTACATTATTTACATTATTTGGACTATTGTCCTCATCTTTGTCGCCATATTTATTACAACGTTTCGGCCCTTGTAGAACGGTCTACCCCCGTGTGCGAAATAAAGGGTTCAGTTCGACATTCCAACCACCTGAAGAATACAGGAGCGTACAACGGCGAAAACGTTGTAATTAATATGGCCACAGAGATGAGAACAATAGTCCGAATAATGTAAATAATGTACATGCACTCTGTTGTCTTGCAATTAAAGTTTAATTTTTTTGTTTTCCTTCGCTATCGCCTCTAGCAGGTTTTGCAGTTACATTTCTGCGTCTCCTATACACACTGTCTCATCTGCTTATCTTATGTTGTTATAAATATGGCTGCCAATAATGAGTCTGGTAGGACTTCTAATTCTCTCAGAATTCGCCTCACTGTATTGGTTGAATAACTCTTACACCCTTTTTTGTATATTTACTGAATTCAATTTCTTATCGAATGTAGGTGGTTTGCTGCTAAT
This sequence comes from Acanthosepion pharaonis, assembly GCA_903632075.3. NCBI lineage: Eukaryota > Metazoa > Mollusca > Cephalopoda > Sepiida > Sepiidae > Acanthosepion > Acanthosepion pharaonis. Next base: position 289,014 of record CAHIKZ030005468.1, on the reverse strand, counting down.
ATAGGTCCTGGATTATTCTAATATCCATCATAAATACTTGAAGGTTATCTCGCAGTTCTTTAATAATCTATTAGGTTGTTTCATAAATTTGTTCGTTTTTTCCATTTATTTTAATATTACTTATTTATTCATAGTCCTGTAAATCGTTCAAGAATGTATTCCCTCCATTGTTTTCGACCTCCTATCAAAGATCCACTCAACGTTCAGTGCCTCGACGATAGAAATCACAAGGATTTGACTCGAAAAATGAATTAAGCCACGTTTAAGCTCCACGTCGTTATTGAATGAGAAAGCGATTGGAAAGATGGTAGTCTTAAGGGGATAAATCAGGAGAATATAGTGTATGTGGCAGAACTTCCCATACTGGCTATTTAATTGCATGTTTGCTCATATTAGCCATATCGAGGCAAGCATTGACATGATAAATAACCACAATACATCACTGACCAGGCCCTTTCAGCTGGATTGCCTCTTTGATTCTATTCACTGGCTCAATATAAAGTTTAGTAGTGAAAGGTTGGTTGTTTTGTAGCATTTCATATCATTCTCTCGGTAATGACGCCATCTCCGTACACAGAACAAATATCTCGAGCAACTCTGTCAGTTTTCTGACCTCAATTAAAAGCAAAGGGAAGATTTCAAACGTTCATTCTTCTCTGCTTGGCATTTCAACCCAAAAGGGGTGTCTAATCTGAAATAAAATTACAGAAACGTTAGACAACCGTTTCACATAATGACCAGATTTACTCAGATGCCAAAAATGCCTGCCACGAAAGAATATTCTTCGATATCATTCGCATTAGAATATCAGAAAAAAAACTTATATAAAACACAGGTAAGCAAGTAAAACAGGGAAATAGACAGGGAGTGAGAAATCTGAATTATTCTACACCCTTGTGCAAATTAATTGAAACAAGCGCTTTAGTTTCCTTTCTTTCATCATACGGTCAGTTTTACACCCACTGAATTGACACGGTGTAATCGATTTCTGTTTTTGTCTCAGATTAGGTCATTTGTAGTGTTGTGTAGTAATATAAATCTATTTTCGGGGTGTATGATGAAATTTATTTGACCTTGAAAATATTGCTTCATCCGTGATTGCATCAGATTTTTATCATGCCCAGACACTATTGCCTCGACTGTCGATTAGTTGTCCAACGGCCATTGTCTGCAATGGACGTTACTGCAAGGAAGCGTACGAAAATTGTAACGCTGTACGAACCCATTGGCAAGCCTTAGCAGTGATCAAACTATAGACTGGTTCAGAAACTCTTCTGATTTCAATCCAATCGAGAATCTGTGGTCAATCTGCAAGAAACGACTTAGTGGAATGGACATACGAAGTACTAACATGTACAGTGGGCCATGTTTCATTGGAAAAATACGAAAAAAATGTAATAATAACGGAATTATTCATTTTGTTTCAATTGATTTCCACAAGGGTGTATTTAACTAACACATAATGCTATATTTTACAGTGTTAATTAGCCAGTATATTAGCAGTACTATCGACATCTGTTCACTTATAGAAAGAGTTATAAAATAGTTTTTAGTAATAAATATTAATGAACACTATGCATCTTATAGAAGAAAATCTAAGAGTAATCCTTTAATATTTAATCCAAAGATATATTTACTTGTCTTATATACTGGTGTTGAGAGCTATGATTAACTAATATCCCATGACCCTGACTGCCTATCAAATTTTGCTTGTATCTTCTCAGTCCCTCCCTTATCCATTTCCATATTCGTTGTCCATCCAGGTTGTTAGCTAAATATCTTTTGATTAACGATCTGCCAAAGAGAATGATCTGGTCACTGGTAACCATATATACTGATCTATCGGCTGAAGTCGGTTTACAGTTCAGTAGTTACTTGTAAATGTCTATACCTCTAAAATTAAACCAGTAACGTTTCATTATCAATAAGCAACCACCCGGAGGAATGAACCTTTGAACTCTTAAAGGGACATCATGTTTTGTATGCCAGACTTTAACTGGAACACATCTATCCGATCCAGAGCGAGAGTTGATGGGAAAATAGTTGGTTACTTGTACCGCTACAGAAAATACCTGGACCTTCTGCTATGCAAGAACCAGGGAAGATAAACTATATATTATTTCTGATACATCTAGGCAGGGACTCTCCAAACATACTTTCTAGCCTTGATAGAGTTTACCCGGTCTTGCAGGGGATTAAATATTCTCTAATTTACAGTCTCTCACCCACAGACGCAAGGTTAAAAGAGCATCTCAACCATGTCGTGTTTTGCCTTGGCAAATATTCATATGATCTCCAATGTTTATTTCCACCTGCTCAGACTTTTATAGCTAGAACTCAATTTAGAACTTCCACGCAGTTGTATCCCAGATACTTCCTCCATGGTCCACTCAGACAGATTTTTGTGGAATGAACTCCCACCTGGATGCTTCCCTGAAAACTACGATATTATTCTTTTCAAGTGAAGGGTCAATTGCTATCTATTATCCTTACAACATTGACTTCTTTTTGCCTGATCTTATATTCCTGCCACACACAGTAAACTTCTATCATGAGTGGCTTTTGTGCCTTGTTTTGTTTAACTTTAGTAGAAAAATAGGAATTAGGTTCATATGCAACAAAAATGAATAAATGATAAGCAATTTTCCAACTCCGATATAAGTGGCAAGGGGTTTTGATAGATTTTCTGGACTGAACGCACCTTTTTTTGTTAGCCTAGGGATTTCTCTTCAACTACAAAATTGAAGTTGTCAAGCGAAAATCATTCATGTTGATGATTGTGGGATTGGAAAGGAAGTTTTTGTGTAGAAAAATATGTCTCGCGTTTATTTAATTGGGAAATGGGTCTCGCTCGTTCAAAGTCGAATAACAGGAAACATGAGCAGTAAAATTAGGCACTTCACATATTTCTTTTCTTGCTGTTGGCTTCGTTGACCATAAATGGTAGGTTGCTCACCGCTCGACACACTGTCGCACCGTTTGAATGTTGACTCTTTTAGTTTGATACTAAAATAAATAGCTGCCTTTTCTTTGTTTTGTCATCTTTACTCATCTGCTAACTACATCTGCATGTGGTGTCATGGTAGCGACAGGGAAATCGATAATGCTAGATCGAAACCCGCTCGTCTGCTTCATTTGACCATTTTTTTAAAAATGAAGTATTTATCCGTCTATATCTCTGAGATGAGGTATTATGATTAATTGCCATATTCACAACGTCTCGGCCGTTGTATGCTTCGGCCTTCTTCATGCAATTGGAATTATTCTTCGATATCTGTCTATATCTCTTAGATTAAGCATTATGGTTACTTGCATTATTTACATTATTCGGATTGTTTTTCTTATCTTCATTGGCATATTCACAACGTTTCGGCCGCTGTCCGTTCCGGTCTTCTTCAGGTAATTGGAATTATTCTTCAGTATCTGTCTGTAACTCTGAGATGAGACATTATGATAAATACTTACATTATTTTCATTATTCATACTAATATCCTCATCCTCATTGCCATATTCGCAAGGTTTTAGCCTCTATATCTCTGAGATGAGGTATAATGATCACTTGCATTATTTGCATCATTCGGACTATTATCCTCATCTTCATTGCCATATTCGCAACGTTTCGGCCGTCGTACGCTCCAGCCTTCTTCAGTTGATTAGAATTTCTTCACGGACACATGGTCCAGTGGATAAACGCATTTATTAAATCCAGTAACTAGATCGAAAGATTTGTGAGTTCAATACCAGGCCATAGCAGTGGTGAACCGAAAACTTGGAGAGTTAAGGAAAAGGGAAATAAGAGACGTGGAGCGTATAACTAGAATACTCTAACGCGGTGGATGAATTAAAGTGTTCGGTTCGAAATTCCAATCACCTGAAGAAGGCCGGAGCGTACAAAGACCGAAACGTTTTGAATATGGCAATGAAGATGGGTATAACAGTCTGAATAATGTAAATAGTATAAATAAAACATTTAAAATATATAAATATATATTATTTTAATTTGTGATTAATTTA
>CAHIKZ030005468.1:232500-282500 GCA_903632075.3 Acanthosepion pharaonis | reverse complement strand
TATATATATATATATATATATATATATATATATATATATATATATATATAGAGAGAGTTGTGAGTCTGTCGTAAATAATATGTAAATTATAGTTTTTGTAAAATATATGGTAGATACAGAGATACGAGTACGAGAAAAATAGATAGATAGATAGGTATGCATAGTTTGATATAGATATTAATACAGCTAATATTGCTAGATGTATCAGAAAAGACTGATATATATATATATATATATATATATATATATATATATATATATATATGGGTGTGTGTGTGTCTCTCTGTGCGTATGTGTGTGTCTAGTACGAGATAGATTTATTACAGCCAAGATTGTTAGATATATCAGAAGAGACTGAGAGAGAGATAAAGAGTTCATTTTTAATTTTATACGTGAATATTCTGACGATACGACGTGTGTCAATGGTAATGGTTTGCTGTTCAGAATAGGAAATTAAAATTCCAGCCCACTTTTTTGCATTCCCTTCCAGTCAAATAGTATTGGGGAATGTATGATTCCATCTCTTCTCTCCACCATCTATGAGTTAAATATCAGGACACACGGGGTTCTATAGACTTGGTTGGTCACCATTCTAGAGTTGTTGGCTCAAACAAAACAGCCATCTACCAACAAGCCTGGGCCATTCGAAGTAATACAGGAAAATGCACAATAATTCTCCAGGGTTTGTCTATATTTCTGAGATGAGGTATTATGCACTTTATTTACATTATTCGAACTATTCTCCTCATCTTTGTTGCCATATTTATTACAACGTTTCGGCCTTTCAGTATCTGTCTATATTTCTGAGATGAGGTATTATGTACACTATTTGCATTATTCGGACTATTGTCCTCATCTTTGTCGCCATATTTATTACAACGTTTCGGCCTTTCAGTATCTGTCTATATTTCTGAGATGAGGTATTATGTACACTATTTGCATTATTCAGACTATTGTCCTCATTTTTGTGGCCATATTTATTACAACATTTCGGCCTTTCACTATCTGTCTATATTTCTGAGATGAGGTATTATGTACACTATTTACATTATTCGGACTATTGTCCTCATCTTTTCACCATATTTATTACAACGACTCGGCCGTTGTACGCTTCAGCCTTCTTCAGGTGTTTGGAATGTCAAACTGAACCCTTTATTTCGCTCACTGGTGTAGACTGTTCTAGTTCCACGTGCCATGTTTTAATAGATGTCAGTTATCAGTTATCTCCTATCATTTCCCCTCTCCAAATATCTCCACTGCCTTAACCGAGTATTGAACTCGCACCTTTTGTGTCTTGTCACTGGATATAAACAACGCTATTATCCATTGGGCCATGTGTTCTTCAGTTGAGTCTCTATTACCTGTGTTTCAAGCAATATCTACACGAATCTTAATACTTTGTTTAGCTTTTTGGTGGCATCTTTCGCTATTACAATTCGTATGCGTATTTTGGTGTCATATTTTCTGTTAGTTTGATGCAAATGTCTTCATTTTGAATGCCATCTTTAAAAAACAGATGGCAGTTAAATATCGTTTACCGATTTTGCATTATTAAAATCAGAAAACCATCAACAATTTCTTCTGCAAGAATTAACTGTTATGAGATATCCTCCGGCTTCAGCTCAGCAAAATACATGATCTACGATGGTAGATTAAATGAAGAATTTTACATGACGATGGCCGGCAAATGCAACATTCGAAACGTTTTGACTAGAAAATGAATAGACAAGTCTTAAGAAAAAATGTTTGTTACAGAGATTAAACATGTATAGATTTTTCTCGGGAAAATATATGTTAAATTGTCTTCTCGACGCAGCATGAGCGATGACTTTGTGTCTATCCGATATTCCGGAGTATCTTCTGGTTTGTACCAGTATTCGATCCCGAATAGATCTTGCTGCATTGTGAAATAATTTCCTCGCTGTTTATGGCGAACGGGGTATTTCAGAAGAGGAAAACTTTTTGAGAGCTGTTATCTCAGAACACCTGTTCTACTCATTCGCCTATATACACTCGATTAAGTTCGTTTTGTTTAGCCTGCAATTCTTAAAGCAAGTTCAACTCATTCGAGAAATTCTCAGAAATCGGTCTGAAATGGCTGACCCGCACCATCTTACTATTAAAAGATTTGTCTTCGCTCATTTTATTTCTACCAATTTTCTGGATGAGTGACTTACCGTAATCACTTGGAAGTTATTTATTTCTTGATTGGTCAAGAGTTAACACTGGTCAATATTTTACGTAATAAAATCGAAGCTTTTGATAGGCTTGGCGTTCGCTTTTTTCTTCTCCGTCATATTATTAATATTTACTAAATAGAACGTAATATGGCACAAGGCCATGAGTTAAGATCCGATAAAGTTTATTCTCTGGTCAATGATAATACAAGACTAGAACCTTTTTTTATTATTTAACATAAATTCATATTACAATTTGTCAGATTATCTAGGCCAGTATGAAGTACGTCTCTTTAGAGCTGTCGATCTAATATTGTCCTTAGATTCCAGTCAGCGATGTATAACAGACTGCCCAACTTCTCTCTGTAGCGATTGCTTATATAACTGTTATATAAATTTCAACAAGACAAATGAAAAGAAAACATAACAGCATCAAAATAACGCCCTTTTTTTTACAAAAGTCGCACAATTTCATTCTTTCTTCTCGAGAAACACCAGCTTAGTGGAAAAATTATTATCGATTTATTATTTAAGCATACACACAAACACACGCATACATATTTATTTATTTCATTTTTGATCTGATGGAACTGAACACGTGCGAAGCTGTTTCTTGTTCCAATGAAATAATGTCATAATCTTCAAAGTTAGTCTGGATTCTGAATTCTGTTTTAAACACATAATTGTCTCTGGTATGAATCTTGTTCCCGCTATTGTGAAAACGAATGCAGATGTGAGGTCACATGCTTTCGTCTGGTGTGAAAATGAGTGCAATATATATTCCATCAGAATACTCTACAGCGCTACTCATGATTATCTAATACATTGCAGTAGAAATGGCCTCCATGTTTAGTTCTAACGAATTTCCTGACTGCAATACACCGGAGTGAGAATAGGACTCATTACAATTATCACCATTATCGAGAATATCTTTTTAACTAGCAGCGTTGCCCGTGCTTGATTCAAAAATCGTACGACTCATACAGCAATCGCTATCACTTGACTTAAAATATGTTTGCTCTTCCTTGCCTTTAAACATATAATTTCCACTATCGATGAGAGTTGGAAAATGCAAAGTCGGTCTTGGCCTTCCCGCTAACTTGGAGCATGTGCATGTAAATTTTGGTGCAAATCCGTCGAAAATTGCGGCCGTGCATTCGTTACACACACACACACACACACACACATCTTGCCTTTTATAGATAAAGATCAAAGAAGCTCCATACATAGATATATATTAAACCTACATTTAATATATGGCTACAGTTGTGGATCCCCGAAGCAGAATCGAACTCAGAAATTATATGAAAGAGGATTTGGCGACCATTTCACTCAACTAAAGCCCACTACAGTGTATATTTGCGTCATGCTTAACTAACCCCATGATAAGTACTTTATTAAAAGTCATCCATTTTGAAAATTCGCTGTAACTTCTCTAACAGTTGACTAACTTGCTATTATAAGGAAGACATCAAACTACGACTTTCCACCTGTTTTCCGCTCTACCACTGCTAATTTTGCCTATCACTGAACATTTTTTATTTGTGATTATGGTCATGAGATATCTATATAATAAAATGGTTTCAGGGCTACGCAGGATTATTCTAATTGTTTTTTATCGAACTTCTCGTCTGTGGAACTAACTTTCGATATTTTTTGTTTGCTTCCTTGCTACCTACAATCTACAAAAAAATGGCAATGCAACGTCAGTTGCCATCTTTTGTCACCCTTAATCCTGTTCTTTTCATGTCCTTTCTCCGCAGTTCTCCTCCCCAGACTTTTCTCATTCTCTTTCCCTGTCATAACTCCTTGCACGCTACTAGAATTATCGCCTTGCTTGGTGTGAAATTCTAAAAAAGTAGACATGATTTATAACGAGAGAAATATTCGTTGCTCATGTAATGGTTGGCTGGTGAGGTTTTATAACGACAGAATCTTTGGAACGACAAAAGTTTTATAACGACAGAATTCATAACTAAAGGTTTATAAAAGTTTTACAGATTCATAATCACAGAGGTTTATACCGACAGACACCTTATAACGACAAAAATATTCCTTGCTTATGTAATGGTTAGCGGGTGAGCCTTCTACAGATTTATATTAAGTCAAAATGCTGGCCATATATATTCCTAAATAGTGGTCCCACATATATTCTTATGCCAAATGTGTCTCAATTTATTATTCAACCATGTCAGCATTTACTTTAAGCGACGTTGATCATGTATAGTATTTACATAAATACCCTCTTCCACAAAGACGGACACACACTCACACATACACACGGACAAACTCACACTCATACACACACTCATAGAGTCACACACACACACATACACTGATGGACAGAAACACACACATACATTGATAGACAAGCACACTCATACATGGGCACACGCTCACATACACACACACGCACACACACACACGAACACACACACTCTCTCACACAAATTAAATATATGGTTTTTTTTATTGATTTGTTTCCTACGTTTTACCAATTGTTTGGCGACTATTAAAAGCAGAAAATATTTTAGATCGTAAGATTTTTAGGAGCGGGGAGATGAAAATGATTTAGTGATACACGTCTTACTAATTAACCCATAACTGGGGGGGCTTAAGAGGTAGATTCATACATTTCCTAATGGTATTTTTGTGCGTAAGTAAATATAACGAACCCAACAGGAATTAGAACTCGGCGCTCCGATTACAATTCCGTGTCATTATCTTTTACATCACCCGCACATCCAAGATTACCGCACCTGATATTCCCAATATCCCAGTGAGTGAGTTTGTGTGTGAGCGTGTGTGTGTGTTTGTGCGAGTGCGTGTGTGTGTGTGTGTTTGTGAGTGTTTACATATGTGTGAGTGTGTTTGCCTGTGTGTGTGCCTGTGTGTGCGCCCGTATGTTTGTGTGTGTGTACATGCGTGTGTGTGTTTGTGTTTGTGCGTGTGCGTGTATTTGGTTTCGTGTGTTTGTGTGTGTGTGTGTGAGTGTGAGTGTGTGTGTGTGTGTGCGTGTGTGTGCCCTCTTTCTGTGTGTGAGCGCTCGCGTGTCTGTGTGTGTGTGTTTGTGTTTGTGTGTGTGTGTGGTGGCGCACGCGCGTGTTTATGTGTGTGTGAGACCCGTCAGATATGACGGGCAATGTATATGATGCATATACCTCCTTTTTTTTGTTTTCTAGCCGGAAATAGTCGGGCTGTTTAGATATCGAATATTGGTTCACGTAGTGAACAGAGAATCAGTTACACTCACAAGTAGGGGCGTATGCGTCAACAACCTCGATTGAATTGTTCGGAAATAATATTCTCAATTGTACACTTCATCATGGCACCAAGAAACCAGACCAGAGACTACAGCACGGTATAGATCCCATTAAGAAAATGGCCGCACAGTAGCCACTATATTATACACCTGCTGATAGGATAACCTCTCCAAGGTCCGGATCCTTGATTATCAGGCGGATATAGCCAATCCAGAAAACGCTTACAACCAGCATCTTTATGGGCATCTCGAGGTGGTGTAATGGTTAGCAAGATTGTCTCGCTGGAACAATTACGACTGAGTAGTGAGTTAGTTCCTCACAGGGTACTCCCTACTTTCAGCCTTGTGCCACATCTATGCTACGCTTGGGAAATCACTATAATATCGGCCTTGTGCCACATCTAAGCTACGCCTAGAAAATCAATACAGCCAGCATCTTTGATAAAGGAAGTAATCATGCAACGGATCATATACAAACGTGGTCCCCTGAGGGCATGCATTTTGTCTGCGGAGAGCCCAAGGCAAAAGAACCTCTTGGGTCCGGAATAGTCTCTGATACAAACTTGCACACACATGAGAACTAAACGACTCATTGCTCGAAGTCTGCACACATTTCATTGAATATTATTGTCAAACATACTTGTAACAATTAAAAGTTCCAACAAATCTATCCCTCACTTCCAAAACCAGGCATGCTATGTAGACAGAGTCGAAGTATTCGCGTTTCCATCGCATTCCATTAGTAAAAATTCTCTACTCAAACAGCTTCTTCCCAGGAACGGCTACATTGTGGGACGGACTATCACGTGTATGCTTTCCCGACCGTTACAATCTTAAGTCCAGGGTTAAGTGTTATCTTCCTACATATCCTCATAAATTAACGGCACCATACTTTCACTATACGGTCAGTTTTAGAACGACTGCAGTGACAGGGTGCAATCGATTTGTATTTTTTCCTCAGATTATGTCATTTGCAGTGGTGTTCATTAATATGGATCAATTTTCAGGTTGTATGATGAAATGTTTTGGCCTTGAAATAAATTGCGTCATCTGTCATCAGATTTTCAATACGCCTAGACACTATTGCCTCGACTGTCGATTAGTTGTCCTATGGCCATTGTCTGCAATGAAGGTTATTCCAAGGAAGCATACGAAGATGTAACGCTGCACGAACAAACTGGCAGGACTGACTAGTGAACAAATCAAAGTACTATAGACTGACTCGGAAACATTCCTGATTTAAATCCAATCTAGAATCTGTGGTCAATCTGCAAGGAATGACATCGTGGTTTGGGCATCCGAAGTACTAAAATCTGCAATGTGTCATGTTTCATTGGGAAAATTAAATGTAAATAATAACGGAATTATTCGTTTCGTTTTGCTCAAGACAGTAATTTACTTGTAATTGGTAGAAGTGGCCTTGTGCGTAACTAGGCTTAACAAATAACTTTATTTGTTCGACAAAAGACAAAAAACCAATGATTAACCCATCGAGGACGGAGTCACCAATTTTGTATTGTATTGATGCCTTCGTTGAGCCTGCTTCTTCCTGTTAAGAAGAAGATTCTTGGGATAAATTGAAGTAGGGCCTCTCGTAACGTTCTTGCTTGCCGCGGGGTTCCCACAGACGCAGAGACAGGAACGACCAGAAGCCGCCGGTTAAAACGCTAATCTTTGTTTGTTCGACAAAGACAAAAACCAATGATTAACCCCCCATCTAAGGACTGACCTGGCTCACCAATTTGGTCTATTTTTACCGTAAGAGTCACCAATTTGGTCTATTTTCATAGCGAATTACTGTTTATTGCAAAACAAAAACAGATTGGGAAAGCTAGATTTTGTATTGAAAGAATTTTTGTTAAAAATCCTTATCATTCTAGATGTTTTATATGAAACATCAGGTTTGTTTTCTATTTTAAGAAAATTACATCTTCGAGAAACAAAAAAAAAAACGTAAGCAAACTTGCATATTTTCAATTATCGTGCATCACAATGAACATAATGTTAATTATTGTGTCAGCCAAACAATATCTCCACAATAGTGGTAAATGAAATTTGTTTTCAAAAAAAGTTGTTTTTTTTTTATTTGGTCCGTGTTTAATTCTCAATGGTATTTGCATTTTTCTAATGCATTATTTACTTAAAAATAACATGAATATAACTGAAATGTTATTCCTTATATATATATATATATATATATATATATATATATATATATATATACATATAACGTGTATTATATATATATTTATTTACATATATATTTATCATATATATATATACATACACACATACACATACATATATATATATATATATATATATATATATATAAATATATATATATATATATATATATATATATATATATATATATATTCTTTCATATATAGCTAAATAGATAATACTTTTCATTTTTTGCATGTATATAAACATATGACTATATATATATACATGTATATGTATGTATACATACATATATATATATATGTGTGTGTGTGTGTGTGTGTGTGTGTGTGTGGAGTTTTACTTTCTCAGAGTTCATTACTGCTTTTGTCTGGCTTCCTGCTCGAGTAAACCCGCTTGTTTAAGTCTGTTTATATAACGTGACGTTTTTTTTATTTGTATACAAGAGAGAGAAATGAGCAACAAACCCCGTTACCAGCACGAAAATCTCTACTACTGTTGCTCCTACTATTACTACTACTAATACAATTACTACTAATAATAATACTACCACTACTATTACTAATTATAATAACGTTCTAATTTTACTTTAATTTTATCTCTTTTTAACATATGTTATTCACTCAGTTTATTTGGTCATCAAGTCTTTTTTCTTAACATCCCTTACTTGTTTCATTGCCCCTCCTTTTCTTTTTAATGAAGCGATTCATTTTGCATTTCAATTTCTGACACTTTTACCTATTGTCTACCTTTTATTCTCTGTCTTGTTCGATCTGATCATTCTTTATTCAATAAAAAATCGAATCATTTTTTTCTTTATTTGTTTTTAATCTTTTTTTTTTCCTTCAGCTTCTTTCCTCGGGACGTTTTTAATTTTTTTTTTTTTATTATTTTACTTTTTCAATATTCTTCCTTCATCATCTCTTGCATCAATCTTATTTCCCATTCTCTTACTTCTTCTTCGCTGTCCTCTTCTTCTTTTACGTCTTCCATATTTCCTTTCCTCACCTTCTACCTTTTTTTGCCAGATCTAATTCTCTTTCCTTATTCTTCTTCATTCTACACTTCAGGATGAAGAAAGAATATTGCACACCTCAAAGAAAAAAAAAATGGACGCGTCAGCTGAATATTGTTGTTTCTTAGAAACAGAGAAAGTATCCGAATTGTGGAATATGAAAGGTGAGAAACATAGCAAAGAAACAGGTAAAGACATTCTCATCAAGATCGAATTATTCTGAAGCCTTTTTATATATGAGACGTTAATGAAGCTAAGAGTAGAAAAGGTATATTTCGCAACAGCAGTGCTGCCTGACAATGAAATGCGGCAGACCAGAAAACATCGGGTGACCAAAACCGACTCAAAAGCACATCTTTTGCTTCCGGTGGTCGCTAGAAAATCTGAAATCTGGTAAAATGTGTTCTTCTTCATTCCGTTTCTTTTTTTATTATTATTTGACGTCAACCACACCGGATTTTGCATAATCAGTTTATTGCAGGCCGCACAGTCTTCTGACTCTTTAAATGGCATTTTAATAACTATAACGTCCAAATATAAGTTTTGAGTGAGAAAAAAGTACAAGGTTTCGTAAGAACAGCAAAAATTCAATGTCAGTTGAAAATGAATGTAATTAATATCCCGACTAATAGAATGATGCAACGAATACGATGACCCGAACATGTGAGCATTTAGGATGAAAAGAATAGCCGAAAAAAAAACTGTTATATTTAGATTCATAAAAAGATAGCTGAAACTGCTTCAGCAAATAAATCCACAACCAGTAGCAGAAAGCATTGCTGCCAATAAAAGTATCTCTGTTTTTCATCAACCCTCTTATTCGCTTCTCCTGCTGTCTTGTGCCAAACTTGAAAAGGGTCAACACGCAGAGGCGCACGTACATCTTACCTGATGGCGTTGACTTTCGTCTTTTTCCGCAGCAGAATGTAAATGAAGGCTGAATGAAGAAAAATTAAAAAGCTATATTCAACTTTGTAATGTCTCCCTGGTTTTCCAAAAGAGAGTGCACTAAAAATATTTGCACACACCTGACAGAAAATATGACACCGAAATACGAAGCTGTATTGAAATAGCGAAAGATGCCTTCCAAAAACTAAGCAAAGTATTAAGAAACAGGAAAATCCCGTTTGAAAGAAGGAAAGATAAGACTGCTCAACTGTTATGTAGTACAAATCCTCCCATATAGCAGCGTGATGCTGCGCAAATTCCTCACAGCCGAAGGCGAAGAGAACTGGTAAATATTCTTCTAAAAAGGATAATGAAAATACCATGGAATTAATGTATGAGTAAAGAGGAAGTTTTAATTAAAATGAGGTAAAAATACTTAGTATGAGAGAAAAAGATAGTTGAAATGTCTAGGACACATAATGAGGAAAGAAGTCTTGGAGAGTTTGACACTCACATGATATATTGAAGACAGAAGTGACAGAGAAAATAATCGAGTAACCTACCTGATGAAGTTGTGTAGATGGATAACACAACAAGATAGAAAGGAGATGAATATTGCTTAGAGTTTAAAAGGATAGGAAATTGTGGTGAGCCATGAACGCCCATATTCCGAAGGAAGACAGTGCATAGAAGAAGAATTTATGACAGTAGCATCGCATAGTAATAGTCTTCCCAGATTCCAACATGTAAAAATAAAGAACTTCTTTTTGAACTTCACTAAATACAGAATGCTCATATGAAAGGTGGTTTCCATTAATACATGTTTATTCATGAATTGAAACAAAAGCGAACTTAGATGCTTCGAATATGAATATTCCTATATGGCAGTAAATGTCGATTTTCTCGCAGATGAAGAGGAGACTTAAGTCAAAAAAAGATTTTCATTTACAGTAGGATGCTAAGATTAACATGTTAGCAACGACAAAAAAAATTAATTAAAATGGGCACAAAAGAACATATAATTTCAATTAAATGAAGTTAGTCGAAATTTCAGGTGCATATAACGAGGAAAGAAGGTTTGCAGTATTTAGTACTCACAAGATATTTTGAAGGCAGGGGAGGCGCAGGAACACAAAAGTCCCCTACCTAGCTGGTTTTGATAAATTGAAGGGGGGACAGGTATTTGAAGAACTAGTACCGAGACAAAAATTGTTTAGATCTATGAAGGATAAAAAGTTATGTAGAATCATGATCTCCAATGTCCTCAGCTGACACGGAAATTAAACAAGCAACTCCATACTGTAGTGCTACACAGTAATACTTTTTCCGATATTCCAACCCTCTGGAATAAAGAATTCCCTTTGAAACGCACCAAATACAGAAAAGGTCTTATAATGTATTCAATAATAATTCAGTATTCAATAATGAAATCGATAAAAATGCTATAGAGAACCGTGATCAAACACACACACACACACACACACATATATATATATATATATATATATATATATATATATATATATATATATATATATATATAAGTGACTATTACTGCTACTGATACAAGACTCTACGTTAAGACGAATCGAGTTCTCCGGTCACTGGCGTGTTTGTCTAAAAATAAATACGTCTAAAAATAAATACCTATAAACTCACGTTTATCCCTGCGCCAATGGCTTAGTGGTAAAATCTCTGACTTATACCAAATCATTCAGATTTCGATCACAGCTTGAAAAAAAATCGGATGTATAGCCAGACTAATAAACTATATATATATATATATATATATATATATATATATATATATATATAACATCTGTCTTTTTTTTGTCGAACTCCTCCAAGGGTTTTGGAGATATACCTCCTTAACCATATACATTCTGAAACTACAGTACCCTGGGTATTTGCTTAAGTATATTTCATTTTGATCAAGGCGGAGGGGCTTCAAGTGACACAAAACTCCCACTGGATTTTTTTCCCTTTGGTTTAAATAAAATTTAAATTTGAACAAAGGAATGACACCTATCCAAAAATACAGAAGGTGAAAGCAAGAAGATGGAGGTCACATCGGCAAGATCAAAACGAGACAATATGGACGTCAAGTTGATCAAGAAATCACCAATCAGTTGGTAGGGTCTTATAATATATATTTATTGCGACAATTCAACAGTCATATAAATGTTGAAATCTACTCATCATTCCTTCAATCAAGTATTGCATCAAATACTTATCAAATGGGGCAGATCAAACTGTTTTTGTATAGGCCCTACCCACAAATTATAAAAATGATTTAAAATCAATCAACTTTTTTTCTTACAAAAATATATGACACGCAGCAAGGTGCGGGTAATTCGGCTAGTTACGAATAATGATAAAAGTGATTTTTAATAGTATATCAACCTCTCTGGGTTATTTAATGCCGAAATGTAAATATTTTGTACACAATTTTAATTTTTTTTAGATAATAATGATTTTAGTGACACATGTCTTACTATTTAACCCCACGCTGTGGGAAGAAGTGGATTCATTATTTTCCCACTGAGATATGCGCATAATTGAATATAACGAACCCAACTGAAATTGGAACTCGGCTCGTCGATTAACAATTCCGAGTTACTCTCCATGACACCACCCGTACATCCAAACTTACAACATCTGATATTCTCAAGCGGTCACTCTTCTAGGTACTGATCAAGTTCGTCTTTGCTTAACTTCTGTGATCGTACGGGAACTGATGTTTCAACGTACCTTGATTTAGAGCTAAGAAAGAAGAAAAATAATTCTATTTCCGTTTCGTAGCCCAGAAAAACATAAAAAAATAGAATATTGTAAAAAAATAATTTTTTCTAAATTTGTATAAGGCTAAATTTTGTCTGTGTGTCCTCACGTTAAACCAGTAAAATAAAAAATCCGCCTTGTTAACCATTCAGTTTCTTCTCAGATATATATATATATATATATATTAGAATAAATGACGTTTACAACTTAAACGGTAATAGAAATGAAAACGATAAAAATTGCCTTATAAAAGCAATGTTCCTGTCGATAAAGTTTGTTTAAATGCAGCCTTTTTTATGTAGAAGGAATTTATATCTGAATCACCAAGAACCAGATCAAATTATTATTAATAAAAACATGACATTTTTTTAAATACGCTGAATTTTAATTGGATTTAACGGAAAAAATTGTAAACAAAATAAATTATTTAGTTTAGTTTCAAAAACTTGAAAAAAATAAACTGAATTTTGAAAAAAAAACTGTGGACAGCGACGTAATAACATAATATTGCTTTCGCTTGAATAATGAAGGTTTATAAAATGGCTTTTGCGAGATTTTGAAACTGTTATACCAATCCAGTTAACAGCAGAAGTAGCTGCAGGCAGGAATGAAGAACTATGTTTTAATACTTCAAATTCTTTGTTCAAGATTGTCCAATAATGATGGTCTTATAATAATAGGGAGATAACTCTGCAGACTGAGTAATACAGCGAATATTTAACGAGCAGTAACTGATCGGTGTGAATTAAAAACAAAAGATATTAGTATAAAACCCGAAATAATGCGCTCTCCTCCAAATACGAACTCGACCGTCTAGCAGAATAATCTAAAAATCTTACTCCTTTAACCAGTTGTCCCGGTCGATGTCTTTCATGGTGAAAATCATTGTTCTCTAATCTATGGTACTATTCATCGATGTCGAATTTTAAAGAAAATCCATGTCTGAATAGAATACGCTCTACGGTGTGTTGACTGGTCCTTTGAGTGGTACCATCTTTCAATTGTAATGTGATTTGATGAAGTCTTCCATATCTTTGTGTGGTTACCATCTTTTTGAATCAGATGTGGTTCTTTCCTTGTATTAAGACGTTCATCACGATCCACCGTAGGTTCGTGGTGGTACGTCAGCAAGGCTCAAACGACCCTCCGGTGGGTCGTTTTCTAATTTCTTTTCTATGAGAATCATCGGGAGTGGGATACTATGATTGATTGCTTATTAGTTCATAGTGCATCGGTACCACATTTCTTCCCCCCACCCCAAGAGGTTTAAATATTTTGATATTTAGGTCTTTTATTTTGTTTTCATTTTGGAATTACTGTTTTTTTTTTCTTTCTTTTTTTTTTACACAGAGCTTTAACAGCCATTCGTGTTGTTGGTCTAGATTGCAAAATTGACTCAGGTTCAAGCGCCATACGAGGCTGGCATCCTGCTCTCACCCCTTCACTGTCGAAACTTTTAAATGAAGCCACCTCTTCTACTCCAATAGCTTCATGTCTCGCACCTCTCGCCTGTGGAACTCCCTTCCCTTTTCCTGTTTCCTGTGAGCTATAATCTCCAGCTATTCAAGTGTAATGTCAATCGACATCTCCAGTTGCTTTGATCTATCCACTACCCTCATCCTTTCTTCTATCCCTCCTATCTGATCTTGCTCTAAATTTTCTGTAACCCCCTTGCATCCTAGTGGCTTCCCGCCTTGCTAGGGATGAAATGCTTAAAAAAAAGGTACCGAAAGAAACAACGGTTGGTCGTTGGTAATAAATATTATTTATGATACTCTTGTCACATATATCAAGCAATGTTAAAAGAAAATCTCTTGTACCAAAACTAAGATATACTGTTGGGACCCTGAGTCAACAAGGAACTAAGACTTGCGAGAAAACGTATTAGGATTGCTTATTAAATACCGGTGACATCTGTCTGAAATTCATATTTTTTTTGCTTCAATCTTGTGTTCTTGATAAAATACTACAACTAGAGTTATTTTGGAAAATAATGCTTCTCTGACCTCAATGGTCATTTCGCAGACAAACCTTTTAAAATCGTACTTTAACTACAAAGGCGATGCCACATCTTTCACACTTGGTAAGGACTAGTTTTCACTTAGCTTCTTCCTCACTGATAAAGTGGAACAAACAACCAAAGATGATTCTATGTTCCTGAAAATATTAAGACCAGGATCAAACGTTATCTATCCTACATATCCTCAACCTTTGCTCAATTCCTATACGCACTTTCAATCATATTTAGATTTTAGAAGCCATCAATTTGTACTACAATGCGTCTTCGGATTTCGATGTCACATTCCAATCGTCTACTAAAATCCTATCCAGATAATAAAATTTCTGTTTTTCCTTGGTCATGAGTCTCTCCACATCTCGGTCCTCATCTTGGGTGTCACTCTTTTTGATGACCGTATATCCTCTCTACTTACAAATGATATTTTATCTTTTTTTTTCTTCCTTTATTAACTTGTCGAGGAGTTACTACAGTTTTCTTTCTGTCGAAATCACAACGTCATTTTTGATCTCACATTGTTAACATGTGTTCGCCAATAAAGAATTCTTGTTCGCCAATAAAGAATTCTTGTTGAACTTTTAAATAATACATCTTGTTATTTTAGCCGATATATTCTACCGCCTTCATTAGTGTGTTTGCTGATCTTGCAGACGATTATACATTTCAATTAAGTTTTAAAATAACTTGTTTTTATATGATTGACAGGCTGAAAAACGTTTCAGGGGAGATGAAAGTATTATTGAAATCATTCCATAGCAAGTCGAAGACTATAAAAAAAAACTATGAAAAGATTCGATATTTTATAAAAATTATTAAAATTCGCAGGTATGTAGTTGCTTTCTTCTTATTAGAAAAAATACTCATGCACCTTTGAAAGTAGAACGCTTTCTGTAGGTGAAGCTGACCTACTTCGGGAAAAAATAAAAAAATTAAAAAAATAAACGCAATTTCTCAATTCCATCGCTAATTTGCAGAGGCTGTGCCCAGCAAGACACTTGGCTAAATTTATCTCGGGTATCGGAAAGAGTTGTATCGAATGAAACGAAACGCATCATTTTTATCTTTTTTTTAGTCATTTTTTTTTCTTTTTTGCCTTGCGAACAACGAAGCAGTTTTTTTTTTTCAGCGAAGAAGCTGAACGTATCGACTGTTTTCGACAGAGGAAACGGAAAAGAGTACAATGAGAGCATCTTTTTACTATTTAATGTGCTTTTGTCAAAAAGCCAATAGTAGAGTATACGAAAGGGTGACGCGAGGTATTTAACTAAAGATAAAAGAAGAAAAGGTACAGAGAAAAAGATAGACAAAGAGAGGAGAAAAGAGATATAAACAGAGAGAGTAAATAAACGGCAAAGTTACTAAGAATTCTATGAAAGCATATGATCGATGATAAAATGAATGTAATGGAGAATAGTATAAAATTGCATAACGAAATTAGCGAAGTACTTAAATTCGAATATATACGGGGTTATTCAAAGTTTATTATTTTAATATTGTTCAAGATTTATGCACTCAATATGAGCAGAGATATTGAGCGACAAACGTCAAAACGTTAGATCACTTCTTGTCACATTCGAATCAATTCACCTGTGGTTATTGAGTTCACAGCTTCAACAATTCGATGCCTGGGATGCATAGGTGCAAGAAAAATTCTTTCTTTTACATACCACCACAGATAGAAATAGCCTTGGGTAAGATCTGGTGTCCTGGGAGGCCACAGACTATGAACTAGATCTTCTTTTCGGAGCGTACCCACGATATTCCGTGAGTAAGTACTTATGTCACTAACCTATACTGACGCAGAAGTAAATCAATAATCTAAGACATAACAACACATTTCTATGATAAATATTAACATAAATAATTATGATGGACATAAATATAATACTTATAATGAAATGAAATTGTTTTAAACTGTTTGTATATTTATTACAGCTGACGGCTTTCGTTAGATGAAATGACGAAGCGTAAGATCTTGTCACTCTTGCTGTACTCGGAAACAGAAGAAAATCTGGAGAAGAAAAACAATAACGTAATCTTTATAGTGATTTTCCAAGTGTAGCTCAGATGTGGCACAAGGCCGAAAGCATGGGGCAACCAGTGAGGATCGAACTCACTACTTATTTGTAAGTGTCCTAGCGAGAAAAGGTTGCTAACCATTACACCACCTCTAGGTGCCCAACGTATTCTTTATATATAAGTAGGAAGTGGGTAGGTCTACGCGTACATATATAAGAATATATGACTTGTGTATATACAGTACTTCTTAAAGTTATTTGAAAAAAAAACGACCTTTCGTTTCCAATGAAATTTTAAAAAATGTTATGTCTATAGAAGAAAAATATTAGAATCGATAAAATAAAATATGCTTATAGTTGAATGTCAAATCAAATTTTCCGAATTCAATTGTTATATAAAATTAAATTTTCTTTTTTATACTTCTAAAATCTTACAGAGAGTCAATGAACGTGATTGAAAAGACGAGCTGAAATTGCCCCTAGGTAAAGTTGCCAAGTTAATTTGGATCATCCCTGCAGAAAATCCTTAATAGCGTCTGTAATCTGAGGCAATAAAACAGACTTTGTGCTTGTTCAATTACTTTGAAAGCTAGTTAACCGAATAGATTCTGAATCTGCGTATATATATATATATATATATATATATATATATATATATATATATATATATATATATATATATATATATATATATATATAAACTAATTCTTGTCTGTACGAATACGCCATAAAACATCTTCAACATTTAGATGGATAAAATGGTATTCGCAATGCGAATATTGTCTAACACAAAACTTGAAGAGGTTCGAATGCTTAAAAATAAAAAAAATGAATATTTCGATTATAATTATAAACTTCTGCATGGACTGCAGAAAAGTTCCTGGTTTATCCAAGACAGCCTTTCTCCAAAATTCTGTTTTGTCGCTTCTTCAGATTTTGGCAATGACTTGAATAGATCGAGATTATTAAGCAGCCTGTAATTATACTTGTCTGAAAAAAACCTTAGGTTATTTTGGCTTGTAAATGAAGAAACCAATGCCCAAGGGAAAATAAGTAATAAAAAAAAGAAAGAACTAAGAACATGCAGTTGAGACGAAAACAATCGTTCAGAATCCAAGCTCAGAGTCCAAAGAATAAAACTCCCAAAACGAGGGAAGCAAAAATAACTAAGTAAAGTGCTCAATACACTAAGTAGAGCAAATCTAACTATGAAACTAAAAATCTAGGCAAATATCCGCGGATCGTCAACGTACGTTGAACCATCCTCTTCGTATTCTACTCGCAAAGATAAATCAGTTTTTTTCCCCAGATCTGCTCTTTTATGTAACAGAATCCCGAGAAGGTGCTTCCCAGAACACTACAATCTTAATCTTTTCACATTTACACATAATACACACTTTTTTTATTCCCTGTACGTCTATACAACCTCATTAAATAATGCTCTACCTTAAGTGGCTCTGGTGTCTGGTAATCTCTAGACAGTCGTATGAAAATTCAAATTTTCTTAACATCGAGCAACCGAGAAAGATCTGAGCTTGAAAGTTCGACCATTATGTTAAAACGAGAAAAACAAGCAAACAGTGTAAATCCCTTTAGAATTGAGGTGGATTCGTAAGTAACAGGAAATTGTTGGTGCTGATTGCATGAGATTTTAGGTCAACTATTTGATGAGTAGATCAACATTGTGTCTGCAAAATACGCAGTTGATTCGAGCAAACAATTGATGATAATGTTCGGGCATTTTATGTCTTAATCGATAGGAACTCATTAAATAGGTCACCTATTTTCCCTTAACATGGCTTCTTCAGACTTACTGATTTTCCAATTTGCTTTCCAATACTGCATATTGAACAATGATTATAAAGCCCTCCTCCCCCTCAAATGATGTGTGCGCATGTCTGTGTTTCCCGGTCCACAGGAGACATTGTTTATTCATTCAACTCCGTAATGATACGCATCTTGAAAACTTCTTTCGTTATGAAATTAAAATCAATACATTTATATATGAATTGAATATATTACCATGAACAATACAATTATTTTAATTATAAAAACATACACACGTACACACACATATACACACACACATGCAGACGCAGTGGGATAATAGATAGCGGCTCGAATTGAAGAATCAGAGAGCCGAGTCCGAATTCCAGTCGAGTTTTTTTTACATTCACTTACATGCCAATAACCATGGGAAACGTATAAATACGTCTCGTCTTCCCCATCCAGCTATGCGTAAATGGAAGAACAAAATGGGTTCTATAGCCTTGGGTGGTGAACTGTCTAACAGAAGGATAACGCTGAATTGAAAAACAGCGAAGGCCGTTTGAGGACCTTGTGGCATACTGTGCACCTGGTCTCTGCATTGGGCTGTTCCAAAAAGCGCGGTTGGTTCGGCACAAACTTCCCCACTATAATTAAATATAATTATATGTAGTCTAGAAGTTGGGTCTATGAAATGAACTGAGAACTCACACGTGGAAAACGATTCCAGCATACATACATATATATATATATATATATATATATATATATATATATATATATATATATATATATATATATATATAAAAGTGAACATTGAAGCTATGCTATCACTCATCAGTCAGAGGCGACAGACTGTTTCATGCTAGACGTTTATTTATACTTGTTTAACTTCTTGAAGACAACTTCCTCTATTCCAATCCGTTTTCGAATTTCTTCCCCAGGTAAAACACTTCTTAGTTTTCTACTTTGGGATATCCAACTCGTAGTTCATATCGTGGGCTGTATTTCATTTGTACAATCTGTTTTGGACTATCGAAGTTTAGTACTTCCAAATCACTATTCTTTATTACTTTCTTTATTACCTTCTCTTTATTACCTTACGTTTCTTTCATGACAGCACTGTGTCATATGCATATATGTATGTTGTTAAGATTGTGTCCGCCATTAATACATTCTGGTAAGTAGTCTAGTT
This sequence comes from Acanthosepion pharaonis, assembly GCA_903632075.3. Taxonomy (NCBI): domain Eukaryota; kingdom Metazoa; phylum Mollusca; class Cephalopoda; order Sepiida; family Sepiidae; genus Acanthosepion; species Acanthosepion pharaonis. Next base: position 263,193 of record CAHIKZ030005468.1, on the reverse strand, counting down.
TTCTCAAGATCGACTTGGTTTATATAAGTCTGACGAGAAGGCACACCCTTGTCTTGCGCCGTTTTTTTTTTTTTTTGTATTTGCTGAATTCATTTTCTATCCGCATGCAGGCGATTTATTCTTGATTTGTTTAATATATTTACCAAATGATTAAAGTTCCCCAAGTAGTTCAAATAGTTCTCTGTTTCATATCGTATAAAATTATTTTTTTTATAATCTATATACACTTTTCTGTTTTTTATTGTATTCCTCTATCTCTTATCATTCTGAGCAGTTTCTTACAGGGTCGAAATACTAAAAGATATAAATATGAGAGTTGTGGGACTGTTTTTTTTTTATCGCTTCACACCAAGCAATGCGGTAATATCGCTACGACCCCAGGGTTATTGGGAGAGAAAGACAATGAGAAGAAGAAGTGCAAAGGACAATAGAAATAATTATTCTAAACTAAAATTCTATCTTCAATACATGTAAAGATTTTTCATTCTAGCATAGAGAGTTTGATAAAGCGAGAATAATAGTGCCAAATTTATCTCAGTAGATCAATTAACGACGGACTTATGACCATTGAACGGTCTTGGTTAAGACGATAAACTACATACGCGCTCTGGGGAAGACGATAAACTACATCCGCGTTCTGGGTAAGACGATAAACTACATCTGCGTTCTGAGTATGACAATAAAATACATCTGCGTTTTGGGTAAGACAATAAACTTCATCCAACAGCAAGGCCTGTGATCAGAAGGTGTTGAAGAGCATGAAACCGCATCCTTATTGCTGGTGTTCCCACGTCTAACCTTACCCGGGTTGTTAGCACCTGTTAGGGTCACAGCTATGGGCAAATATCTACCCCCAATCTGCGGTCGAAACACTATTAAAGTGTAAAAATTAGGTTTTAATGCCAGCAATATATTTTTGTAACAGGCTATTACCAGCATTGAGTTTTTGAAGAAAAAAATTATTACCCGCAATACATTATTAGCAGCAAGAGAATGTCGAAGAAAATTTATTTCCATCAATATATTTTTAAAAAAATAAATTTGCAGGAATAAATTTTCGAAAAAAAGATTAGCAGCAATAAAAAATCTTGTCGGCATTAAATAACCCATTGAGATTGAAAACAAAATAAACCATTCAAAATTCGTCAATTTTCTGTCTCGTGTGTTATTGGATAGGAAGCCAATTTAAACAGTGTATAACTGATGATGCGTACTTTAGAATACTTATACATCATTATAAATGTAATCTCATATACGTAGCCATAAAATATAAAAAATATCATATTAATGCATTCAATAATTATTAGATTAGGCCAGTATAAACATTGGAGAAAAATAGCTTTCTCAAAAACGAAATAGTGAAACTATGCCACAGCGGGTCACGTTTAATTGTTCATATGAGTTTCGTTAGAACATCTAATGCTTGAAATCCTTATAAACTAACGTCCCTGTTTTTAAATGCTTCTTATGAAACATTTAGTGAAAACAAAATTTGACTCTTCTCTATCCATTCATGAAATTGTAAAGATTTTCTGGTTTTTATTAAACAATGATTTTTTCAATGATAATTTTCAGTAAGTTAGTTTTCCCCTAAGATCGCCATTAAATGATGTCAAATTAATTTACAAACATCGAAGTGTGTCTACTTGCATGATTTACATTATTCGAACAGTTGTCCTCATCTTCATTGCCATATTCGCAACGTTTCGGCCGTTTTACGTTCCGCCCTTCTTCAGGTGATTGAAGCCTTCGTTCCGTCCACCAGGGTAGATTGTTCTACTTCCACATGTCATGCCTCTTCCAGATTTTTCATTTATTTCGCTTTAACTCAATATCTAGAAGTTTTTGTTCACCACTGCTGTAGCCAGGTATTGAACTCACAACGCTTTGGGTCTAGTCACTGGATCCAGCCAACGTCCTTATCTTATCCACTGGGCAATGCGTCTTTGAGGATAGTGGGTAAAGACGTTGGTTGGATCCAGTGACTAGACGCAAAGAGTTGTGAGTTTAATACCAGGCCACAGAAATGGTGAACGAAAAGAGTTAAGTCAAAGGGAAATAACTGAGACATCCGTAAGAGGCATGGCACGGGGAACTAGAACAATCTACCCCGCTGAACGAAATAAAGGGTTCCATTCGAAATGACAGTCACCTAAAGAAGACTGGTGTGTACCACGACCGAAACGTTGTGAATATGGCAATGAAGATGAAGATAACAGTCCGAATAATCTAAATAATGCAAGTAGTCATATCTCATCTCAGAGATATAGAAAATGTGTCTATTTTTCAAAAAATTTATTTCAATTTTCTAAACTAGAAGAATCATGTAGACAATATAATTCCTCGCGTGCTATGAGAATGTGATAAAAATATTTAAAAATAAATAAGCGAAGCAGTTCGTTAGCAAATGAAGTCTACGGATAGATAGGGCCGGCCATTTGCTCGTTGAATCAGTTGTCCGCCATGTTGCAATTTCAGGAATCAAAGAGCTAAATTGCTATTTGTTCAAGTTTGACTCCCTGTGGTGCTCATGACGTAACAACTTCCTTCAAAAATTTGTCATGGTTTTGTCAGAGTTTTAGAATACATTGCAACTATTCGTAAATGAACTAGAATAGACTAGAAAATAAAAACAACGAATAAAATAAACAGATTTTAATAATGGAACAAAGTGAAAACGTTTCGTACAGGCAAAGCGTTTCGCCAACTTGTGTTCGGTTTGACCTCCTTATTTCAAAAGTAAAGACAAAACTATGTATAAGGAAAATACGTTGGGTCTTTAAATATAGATTGACTTACCTTACTACCTCCGACGACCAGAAAGTTTTTTTTTCTAAATATATTAAAGCCCTGTCTGTTAGAATTATAACTGGCCCGCTCCAAGTAGATTTTATTTTTTCTATAAGCTTCTAGACTACATTATGCTACTATAGCTTTTGCAATGATCACTGATACTGTATACTGTGTATGATCCTGGTCTTAGGGTTACTGTCAAGAATTTTGACATCAGTGCACTCTCAATATATTTTCTTCACAGTAAATCCTTTTCTCTCTTCAGACTGACATTTATTAATTCGAAATTGTTCATAAATGTAATTGGTGTGTTTCAAACCGTTATTCTTCAGTATACCTCTGCGATGGTGAAGATTCTTTTCTGTAGTTTTCTAGATGTTTCGCCGATGTAAATCATTGGGCATTTTATACATTCTATTTAATATATTACTGCCTGTGTCCTGTTGTTGTTATCGCGTTTGGTACTAACTATATATCTTATTGTTTTAAAAGTCGTGTTGATAAATTTTAGGCTACGGTTGGACACGTTATTTTCGACGGTGGTTGTTATAGACTTAATTATGTGCTGCGTTTTGTTTATGTTGCTAGAATTATTATTATTTGTGATTATTTTCTGTTTTACTTCAGTGGATTTAGCAGGCTTCGCGTTTGGCATTGTCCCGGAAATAATTCTGGGATTGGATGAGTTTGAAAATGTTTTCCATGTATAGAAAAAGCAAACGAAAATGCCAAGATGGTTTCCCGTTAGAAGGACAGTTGGATCAAGTGAATAATGGGGAGACTACACATTAACAGTTATTCCTTATGTTGCCTATCTCTTTCTTCTTTTTCTTACTGTCACTATCAACACTGTCACTATAAACATTATCATTACCACCAGTATTATCAGGATTATCAGTATAAACATTATCATTACGATCAGTATTATCAAGATTGTCAGTAGACACATTACCATTACCACCAGTGTTATCAAGATTATAAGTATAAACATTATCATTACCACCAGTATTATCAAGACTGTCAGTATAAACATGATCATTACCACTATTATTATCAAGATTTCCAGTATAAACATTATCATTAACACCAGTATTATCAACATTGTCAGTACAAACTTTATCATTACCACTATTATTATCAACATTGTCAGTATAAATGTTATCATTACCACCAGTATTATCAGGACTATCAGTATAAACATTATGATTACAACCAATATTATCAAGTTTATCAGTAGAAATATTATCATTACCACTTTATTATCAAAATTATCAGTATAAACATTATAATTACCATCAGTATTATCAAAATTCCCAGGAGAAACATTAACATTACGACCAGTATTATCAAAATCGTCAGTAGAAATATTATCATTACCACCAGTATTATCACTAACACTGTGTCCATCATCAATAAAAACACTAGCTGCATCAATATCACCTGTTATACATCTCTTTTCTTAGAAATATTTAATACTTATACGATTCAAAATATTTTGCCTAAAGATTCAACGCATTTCCGATATATCGATGATTCTTTATTAATATATAATATTACCTGATTGCATACATAAACTAAATATCCCGAACATACAAGTAAATTTAGTTAAGAAACGGAAACAAACATTACTGTTTCCTGATAAGCATATGAAACGACCCGGATAATGATCTAGCACTAAACACCTACTAAAAATCCACTAATAAAATATAATCTCATAAACCTCTACTCACACCAAAAAGAAAATCAAAAGCGGAATATTTAGACGTTTCTACTTAAGAGCACTTAGAATTGATAGCCATCAATATTTACATGAGGCACAAAAATACACAGAAAATGCTTTTAAACTTCGCCAATGTCCTAATTATTTCATAACGCTAAGAGGAAAATGAAATCCATAAAACGAAAAAAAAGAAAATAATAAAAATAACCTTTATAAACGTTGCCATATGATATTACCTACCAACTCAATAACAAATACAATTGCAAAGAATTGATCTAAACTTAATATAAAATTTGCCAAAACTTCTTCAAAACCAATAAAAGATTTACTTAACACAAAACAAATTACTGATAAAATTAAACCTCAAGCAGTAATTTATAAAATAGACTTCAAAAATATCACCAGAATATAAAAGTGAAAATTTAACTAAAATATTATATCAACAATTTAAATATTCCCTTTCTCACAGACGTGCTGTGGCTTTCCTCTGTCTTTTCTACAAGGATTTTCATGGCAAGTGCTCTGACGAGCTACTTTCCCTGGTACCCAAACTGCATGAATATTAAGCGTGTTGCTAGGTTGGCATCTCGGCTCCACCCTTTTACTGTCGAAACGGTTCAATGTAGCCGTCTCTTCTACTCCAACAGCTTCTTATCTCGTCCTTCCCATCTGAGGAATTCCCTTCCTCTTACCTGCTTACGTGATGGATATTATCTTCAAATGTTCAAATGTAATGTCTATCGATATCTTCTGATGCCATGATCGTCATCCTCCTTATTCTCTTTATCCTTTCCTCAAACACTCCTCTTTACTGTTGCTCTCACTGCCTGTAACCCCTTGCGTGCTAGTGGCACTTCCCAAGATTATGCCAACTTGAAAATTGTCTTTTACAAATAAATACACAAAATAATCCACTTAAAATAATAGTTCAAACTATAATCACAAGGGCAATTAAAACATATTAATTTATTAAGACATAACGCATTAAAATTTCCGAATTCTCTATAGTAAATTTATGCCCATAAACATTACACTAATTCAATGTCTGATTCTTGAAAATAATAGCGATAAAAGTCGAAATGAAATAACTCGCATCAGGCAGACGGACGTAAAAAAAATGGAATTTAATATCGATAAGAGATATAATTAGTACCAAACGCGATAACAACAACAGGACAGAGGCTGTAATATATAAAATAAAATGTATAAAATGCCCAATGATTTAAATCAGCGAAACATCTAGAAAGCCACAGAAAAGTCTAAATCAGCATCGCAGAGGTATACTACGGAATAACAATTTAAAACATACCATAACACATTTACGAACAATTTCGACACTCTAAATGTCACACTGAAAAGAGAAAAGGACGCACTGCGAAGAAAATATATTGAGAGTGCACTGATGACACAACTCTCGACAATATCCCTAAGACCAGGAACATACACACTATCAGCGATCATGTTTTTGTATATTTAATATTGTGTATATTTCACATTTAAATGTTAAATGCATCCCTTTTCATATGTAAAAATATTGATCCCATCCATAAACTGATGAAGAATGAACGTTTTTAGAACAAAATTTGTCACTATCTTTTCCGTTTAACTATTTTATCTTTCACTTACACACCTGTAATAATTAGCTAACGTATCTATGTGTTATGGTCCGGTTCCTTGTACCACATTGATACTCCAAGGTAGAACCAATAAAGAAGAACTCGAATACGGATATGGAATAACACAGATATATTACAAACAGGAATATATACAGAGAAGTAAAAGTGTTAGTATGAACAATCAGGTTTAGTAGTAATTGTCGGAACACGACTCTGTTTCGGACTGCCTCTGACTCGACTGACTGACTCGCTCTGACTGACTCGCTCGCTCTGATTTCAGACGGAACTCCAGACTTCAAACGGAACTCAGACTTCAGACGGAACTCCCTGCTTCCTCTTGAGGCGCGGTATTTATTACGTATGGAATAGTCCATTATGTTATTATGGGTAAGGTCCCATAATATATGGGAAACAGTAGAACATAAGAGTAGTATTGATGAAAAGATTTAACCCCATGAGGGACATGGATTAATAATACAATAATAGCGAATACTGTAGTTCAGTGCGGCAATGCGTACGGTACAACGCTACGCTTTGCGACCCACTTTGCCATCCTGTTCCTATAGGCAGATGTCCTACTCATTAGGGATTGACGAGTCTAGGTTCAAAAAGAAGTGTAGGGAGGCTGGTCGTCTTTCTACGCAACGTTACAAAGCAAGCAGGACTGAAGTAATAATATCAGCAAATAACATCAATAACAGGACTGAACTCTAATATCAACCCTCATATATCAAAGAGAATACGGGACAATTTACTCTTAGATGTAGAAGCAAGAGGTTGTTCTTCAAAAGGATTCTGAAATTGCCATAGAGGGAGAATGTGAGAAACGGTGAAGTTTTAATGAAAATGAAAATATGAACGATAATTAATGTCATTTCTGGTTCCAGTTTCCTTAAAACTACCTTAGAATCAGAAAAGGTCGATTGAAATTTTTATACACATAATACGGACAGAAAGAGCTGGAGGTGACACAGACATAGTGAAGGCAAGAGAGACAAAGTCGAGGAGTGAGTCTGTGTAAATGGAACATAGAACAGATAGTTGCAGGGATAGTAAAAGTAGAAACATTGTTCATAAATACTCAAGCTAATAAATTGTGGAGATCCATAATTGTCCACGTGCTGAAGGGACACGATACAAATGATGATGTTGAAGAAAGAATTTGGTTTTGTGAAGAACGGGTTGCAAAATGCAGGGCGACATAAAGGTTTTATCTCAATTATTTCTTAACCTGTCTTGACAAAAGTGGAAGTAAGCAATTGATTCAAATCCACCTACATCATCTGTCAATGGATAAGCAGTGAAAGATGCTTGTATTTCATTTCAGATGTTCAATGTAACTGATGTATATACAATGACCTATTCGTATACGTGGGTACACATACGATATACCGTCACAGGACATCGTATGTGTATGGATCAGGAATTTGCTATTAATTGAAGCCACATTCGACTTCTCTTGCTAGATTACTATCCTGAAAGAAGATTTAGCAGTGTTCCAATTTCAGCTTGCTTCCAGAAAATAGCCACTCAATTCTCGCCTCAAAGAAAAAGAAAAGAAAATGGGCAGTGTTAATAAAAATAGCGGTTTGTACATTGATTGGACCTACACATAATCCTAACTCCAAATTATCTTGTATCGTACAATTCCATATATTAGTCCTCTGTCGTTGTTCTTCTTCCTTACGAAAGAAAGAAATCGATGCTATTTTAAGTTTCATACGGTGGACACCCTTGAAGAAAACTGTATCGCTAAAATAAATATTAAAACGAGCTTATGTTAGAATTTACAATCAATGTTAACTAATGTTCTAAGGTAAACATATTCTCAATACCTCTCCCGTTGGGAGGAGCTAGGATTAATCCCTGGCTCCTGAAGTATTCCCAAAATGGTAGATATCGACGAGGCTTTAATAGTTTAAGCTATTTCGCTCATGTTTACACGCAACTGTCGCTTGAAATTCCGCAAACCATATCAATCAGCCTTGGTTAAATATAAAATACGTATTCTTTGTGGGTTTTAATTTCAGTACCAGTGAGTCAACCACTTCCAGAAAATATTTATCTCACGAGGAAGGTTAAGATTAATCGATGACACTTAAGGATTTCCGAAAGAAGGAATTATTGAGTAAGCTGGATTATTTTATTTTTTTGTCTCTCTTTTCCTGTACAATTTTCGGTCCTCGCTTTAAATACTGCCAAGTATTGCCTATCGTTATAATAATATTAATAATAAACCGATATAAAGTTATGAAGTTTATGGTATTTATCCACAAATCCACTCGAATATATATATATATATATAAGAGCACTATGACTCAATTAACTCCGCCAGAAATTTGGAAACGGTATGCTGTACTGTTTGGCATTCGTGCCGGATGTTCGAACATTTCAGAGTGTTTGAGTGTCAATATGAGGACAGTCAAGAGGATTCAGAAAGTGTTGGATGAGTCTAATGGTGATTTCGAAAGTGTTTGAGATGGTAAAAATGTTATGTCTCCATTCATCTTCCCACAGAACAGGACGAGGTACTACATTAAGTGCCGTGAATAGGTAGTGTCAAGAGGGTGGCTGCTTGAAGAGCCTATATCTGGAAACAGGACACTTCCCCATGATACACATATAGGAGACACCCAGTCAGGGCTATTAGTCAATTTCTGTGACCACCACATCACTCTTTGCATCTGGCCAACTAATTCCCTAGACACCAATCCCCTTTTTTATTATGTGTGGGGCGCAACTGTACGAGACACCAACAAAACTATCTGTTACACCAGAAATTAACTGAAGGCAAGGATTATGGCAGCATTCAGTAACGTAAACAAGGAGAACGTCCAGTAGAGTTGCAGGAGATTTTGTAGTCGTCTGGAAACCTGGTTGCTGCAAATGGTAATCTTAGTAAATAAATTTAGCCTTTAGTATTTCAAGATATTTTTATGTAATTTCAGTAACTATATCTGTTAAAAAGAGATGTCTTTTTTTCTTTTAGACGACAAATTAACCATTGAACTATGTGCACACACAAAAACACAAAAACACACACAAACACATACACATATATAAAAAATTATATATATATATATATCCGATTATTTTCGTTTAATCTATTGGACATTATCGATAATGATTTATCTTTATTTTTAAATAAATGGGATTTTTTTTATTTTTCAAACACAGTCAGATAATTGTGGCCGTGATCACAGATGATGTTATTGAGTGTTGACCTTTTCTTTTCTTTTCTTTTTTTTGTTATTACTGCTTCCAATATTTTTAGTCTTTTTACTACATGTTTATAAGGATATTATGAATTTATTTTCTGACATTATTTTCATCTTTTTTTTTCTTTTGGATATATATATATATTATATATATTTTATAGGATATATATATATATATATTTGTATATATATGTGTGTGTGTGTGTGTGTGTGTGTGTGTGTGTGCATATGTGTATTGTTTTTCATCTTTAAGAGGAAGCATTTTATAATTGTTTCTTGTTGTATGTTGACCAAAATCCCTGTTTAACATCTTATCTTTCTTAAAGGGTAAACCATTTTAAATCTGCCAATATCGATAAACTTGTAAAATCTTCACATTTAACACACGGTTTAAGAGCTCAGAAATTAAGTTGAGAGATATTATCTTCTCATGCTCACCCAAGACGTCCTTGTTTGTCATCGTATTTCAATAATTAATATCACCCTTATTTGAGTTTATATATATATATATATATATATATATATATATATATATATATATATATATATATATATTCGTATGAAAATTGTATTTTTATGAATGTACATTTTATTAACAAATATTAATAAACTTAATTAATTCTATATATATATTTTTTTCATATATGAAAATAGTATTCGTATAAAACAAAAAAAGCATATTAACTTAATTTAATACTTGGTGGAATATCCTTTATTCAGTTCAACAGCTACCAGTCTATTCCTGTACGTCTCAAATAATGATTTGCACACATTGAGTGATATTTTGTCCCATTCTTCTTGGCATATTGTCTTCAAATTCTTGATATTTGTTGGTGCTCTTTTCCCAATTTGAATTTTCAAATATCGTCATAAATTCTCGATTGGGTTCAAGTTTGGGGACTGACTTGGCCATTGCAAGATATCAACGTTACTTTCAGCTAATCATTTCCTTGGAGATCTAGCGGTATGCTTAGGATCATTATCCAGTTGGAAAACCCAATCAGGATGTAGCCGAAGTCTCTCAACAGAACGCATTAAGTTGTCTTGCAGGATTTTCTGGTATCTTTCGGCATTCATCTTGCCATCTATTATTGATATTCTGCCAACCCCTTTTGCAGAAAAACAGCCCCAGATTATGATACTGCCACTACCAAACTTTGCAGTTGGCAACGTGTTCTTTGGTAAGTAGGCTTCACCGTTCTTCCTCCACACATAATTTCGATAATTTTAGTTTCATCTGTCCATAGTACTTTTTCCCAAAACGAATATGCTTTATTCTTATGCTCTATAACGAATTTTAGCCTAGAATCGTTTCAAGAGGAGTGGAATCTTCCTTAGGATGCGTGATTTTAGACTGTTTTTATGTAGTTACGTATTGTACGCTTGGTTACTTTAATCCCTAATGCACGCAGATGTTCCTGCAGCTCTTCTCGGGTAACCTGTGGATTTTGTTGAATCTGGCGTCCTAATAGCCTTGCTGATCTTAGGGAAATCTTCCTCGGAGCACCTGTTCGTCTTTGGTTTTTGACGCTGTTACGAGTTTTAAACCTTTCAATGAACGAAGCAATTGTAGTAAAAGGAATATTAAGGTTGTTAGAAATCATTCTGTTACTCTTCCTATCTTTCCAAAGAGACAAAATGTGTTGTTTTTGTGAAATAGTCAATTCTTTACCTTTAGGCATTATTAGAACCTTATCGTAAGACTAAAATGCTCTGATAATGGCTAATAGCGTTAACTATAAGTACTGATAACATTACTGGAAAATTCTAGAATATACTTTTTTCATAATTAATTGATTATTTTATTTTATTAATTGATTTGTACAAATACGTTTTTCACCTGTTAGAATTTTTAAAATACATTAATTTCTGTTAGAATAAGAATTAATTAAGTTCATTATTATTTTTAATAGTATGTGTCTTTATACATAAAATGTGCCGAGATTTGTTTTATTTAAAGGCTTTTACATTTATAAAAATATAATTTTTCAAGTGTACGAATATTTATTTTCTCCCACTATATATATATATATATATATATATATATATATATATAGAGAGAGAGAGAGAGAGAGAAAAGAGAGAGAACGACACAAAAAATGAACGCATCCATAGAATGTCGATTTTTGTATTTCACCAAGAAAAGCCATTAATATAATTCATTATATGTTGACTTTTATTAATACCCTATATTAATAAATGAATTCTGTTACTCACAGATACATATGTTATATATCTATATTGTCGTCGGCGGCATCCGTCCGACTGAAGAGACGATGGAGCCTGGGCAAGATATATGGAGAACTAGGGCTACCCAGACGTCTAGTTCCCCGTCTCGACCTTGCTAGCAGAATCCAAAGAAGAGGATAAAACAATACAGTTTGGTACCAGCACAGCTGTAGGAGTTGTCGGAAGGTAGCACAAAGTGCCGTCCATCCGCCTTAGGGGGTCCCAATCCGGGTTTGAATTCAGGGTTGTCCTTCCCCAAGAACCCAGCCTGTCCTGCTATTTACCCATAGGATATTAGCACGTAAGTGAATGTAATGGATTCGACTGGGATTCAAACTCCACTCACCGATTCCTCATATATATATATATATATATATATATATATATATATATATATATATATATATAAAAAAAAATATTCTACATCGCGACACGGAAAATTCTGTTTCGGAACTTAAATCTGTTCCATTTTAAGCGATGCTGGGTAAATTTAAATAAGAATATTATAATATTATACTGTACGTTACATGGAACACTTAAAAAAATAAATGCTAAAGAACTGTAGATTATCACCCTGAATGTTCTATTTGATTATCCCCCTGACTGATTTGATTATCCCCCTGACTGTTCTTTATTTGATTTTTTTTATGGATCGTAATGTAGGGACATTGGGAAAGTTAAACGTTGTCTAGAGCTACACAGGGCAAGAACCTGTGGGGAATCATGAACCCAGACATCTTGAAGAGATACATTAAGATTAAAAATACAGAAATGTTACAGAACAATACATTTCAAAGATTTTTAAGCCTCTGTTAAAGTATCTTGGTGTGTAATAACGTCAAGTAGATTTAATTTATTAAGCATTCAGTTGCTACGTAATTGATTGAAAATAAACTTTATCGGATGCCATCTACAAGTTGGCAGGATCAAAAGAAAAACATTGAAAACCTGAAAATGAACATTTCGATTTTTAAAATTCCTATACAAACCTCAAAACCCATTCTAAGAAAACATTATGGTCTCAGATTTTCTCAAAAGGAGTAAGTCGTCCAATCTAGAATTTGAATAGGACACACCTATATCACTCACACATTTCTCCAAGAAGATGAATATTTCCCTGTGTGTCTGGAGGCATATATCATAAAATATATTCTAACCGATTTTAGACATATGGCACAGTGGATAAAGACGTTAGCTAGACCCAAAGACCCAAAGAGTGTGAGTTCAATAACTGGTTAAGGCAGGGGAGAACTTTCAGAGGGGAATTAACAGAAGATAACTGATATCCATTAGGCATGGCATGTGGAACTAGGACAGTCTACCCCAGTGAGCGAAACAAAGGGTTCAGTTCGATATTCCAACCACCTGAAGAAGACCGGAGCGTACAACGGCCGAAACTTTGTGACAAACATGGCGACATAGATGAGAACAATAATACATAATACCTTATCTCAGAAATGTAGACAGATACCGATTTTAGAGACGTTATACGTCAACAATTTTATGACATGATTACTTTCGAGGACCCGAGATGAATGTAGAGTGTATACCAGCCTAACTGATGGAGTGTGGTGTAACTGGAGAGCTATGTAACCAATGATCCAAAATATTGTTTACAAGCAATAAAAATGGCTGCGGCAGAAATAGTTCCACATTTTAAAGGCTGACAAACAAACCAGGTTACTTACTATTTTATAAAAAATTTTGGCTTGTGTTTGAACAAACGCCTATTCTGTTTCTGCATTTAGTTTTTTAAAATAGTTTTGTCTGTCCCTTGTAATGTTTCTATTCGCCATACACAGTTGTAGACGATTTCTAAATTTTTCCATAACCCGGAAGTCCGAGAGTTTAGTGATCTTCCATGTGGATTTCTTTTAAGCTCTGAACCTGTGTGCCTGAAATCTCCAGCAATCCATGGCTGTATCGGTTTTCTATCCGGAACAGCATCTTTCTGACGTAACATGAAATGTGTACGAAAAGCTCTCTGTATTGTAATTACAGATTCACTAGACTTAAAAAAACAAAAAAAAAAACGTTTCAACAGAAAACGAACAGTGTACATCGGTCCAAGGCATGAGGCCAAGTGATGTCATGCGAAAAAATGGTGATTAGCTGGATGAAGACACCATTGCCAATTGTCTAACTTCACTAGCACCACCCAGGTGACAGTTTAAAATAAGGGAGGTATTTCAGTCTCACCCTATATTTAAATAAAAAATCATTGTCGGCATTAAATAATCGACAGGTTTGTAAACAGAACAATTAATTAATAAATCAATCATTCAGTGTGAAAATAAGTACATACGAGATTTTAATTTGAAACGATATGTAAAATGAATATGGCAAAAGCTTCTTGTCTTTTTTTGTTTATTGATTGGAAGAAAAAAAAAAGAATTATTATATAGCATAGTCGATATAAAATCACTTATAAAGAAAAATGGCAGTGCTGCCATTCTTCAAAAGCGTTTACGTGACCTTGTGGGTGATGAATAATTCTGAATTACCCTAAACCTAACCATCACAGGCCTTTCGCTACAGTATCTCTATTTTTATGGCAGATGTTCAAACGAGCTACATTCCTTATTTGCAGCCGTTCAGATTTTTACAGTTAGATACAGTCATGTCATATAAACTAGGCCTATGACCTTTTCGCTAAGCCTATATTCCTGTGTCATAAATCGTTGAACTTTTCCTTAAAACTAATGAAAAAGGCATTCATTTGCTTTGGTTCTTGAAAAAGGTCACTCCCAAAGCGAAAATCCGATTTTACTATATACGCAAAGATAAAAAAAATCAAAAAAAATACTACAGCTTTATGTTTCAATTTACTAATGATTTAATTGGATAGTACTTATATATTTTAACGCATTTAACAGCTTATAGCTATAGAATAACGTACAAATTTACAAATAAAAGTTCAAAAACAAAACGAAGATCTAGAATGTTCCATTTATTTTTAGAAGCCACCAGGAGTATCTAGAAGGTTCCAGAATGTCTGAGAAGGATCCTGAAAATACTATTATACGTATATAAGTTTTTTTTAAAATATATATATATATATATATATATATATATATATATATATATATATTGTAATAAACTGCATTAACCCCCCTTCATTATTTTTTTTAATAAAGGTTCATCGAATGAAAATACAGGAAATCAGATATCAAAAAATCATAATGTTAATATACATCCGCATTCCTTTCATATTCTGTTGGTTAAGCGGAAGTACTACTCAGACATACTTTTATTTTCTGGAACAGACTCCCGTGGGAGTGCTTCTTCGACCACTACGATCTTCAAATGTTCAAGACTACGTTCAACAATTATCTATCCTACAAAATTCATGATATACACTTTTTGTTATGCCCTTGCAAATATCTATTTCGCTAACACTCTGCCTTGAGTGGCTCCTGGGTCTTTTAATGAGTGAGCAATAGTATAAAAATAAAAAAAAAGTTCGCCAGGGATAAAATTGAGTAAGAAATAAAGCAAATTATGAATTTTAATTCAAATATTAGAAGGATTCAGACTAGCAAAATATATATTGACGTACCAAAGTCATAATACATGTATCTATTATCATGTAGGGACAAATTGAGCAACCCGAAATGCAGCGGATCTTTGAGTCATCCATTCCAGAATTAGTGTGGAAAATAGTAGAAAGATATTGAGTCCTGCTATGTCAAATATTCTCCACACGTAGGGGCAGGATCTCACGTACGATTAGACGGATCCACCGTATCTCATAAATGCTTGACTGGGCTTAAGCCGAAAATGATAGCGAAAATCTTCCTCTAAAGTCTCCAGAATAGCCTTCAATCCAATTTTTAGCAAGCCCATCCGATTACTCTAGAAATTGTTTTGTTGTTATAACATATCGTTGTTGAGGTATATAAATAGCTATAAATTCCCACGAAGAGTAGTGGGCAGCACACAATAAAGTTTTGTGACAGAAAAAAGAACCCTTTCCATGCAACGGGAACACGCTTAATGTCATCATGCATCAACGATCCATAGGGTTTTTGGATTTGTCGATTAGCGTCAATGATTTTAGTAAGTTTCGCTTCTCGCCCAAACTACAATATAAACTCGAAACCAACAAAACTGCAGCACACGTCGCCAGTCTTTGATGACTCTTCTGCTTTTATATCTAATTTAATCCAAAGACTCCTGCCTTCCCACATTGAAGCTGGATGCTATTTCAGCTAGTGTGTTATCTGAAACCAATCAATAAGCAATCTTGATGGGAAGTAAATTCTTTCAACAGGATCGCCCGGTACACACGTGACTACGTAGATTAAAGGATATCCAAAATACCTATAATTCCATAAATGGAATGTTCCATTTGTCTGGCACTAACTGTAATTGCCTGTTCGAATTTCAATAATTCTAATCACTTTGCTATTAGAAGTTGAGCGGATATTCAAACTAAATCAGCATTTTTAATCAGGTTCACTACAAACAAGGCAGAAAAGCCACTGAGACGCAAGGGTTTACTGAGTTTGTGAGAGTTAGAAACAGGAACATTATATTAGGGAGTGAGGGCAGAGGAAAAGTAATCAGAAGGACAGTAGATAGCGAATGACATTGCATTTCAACTTTTGAAGATTAAAGTTGGATGAAAAGCATAGAGCCGGGAGGGAGTTCCACAAGCGAGAAGTGCGAGATAATAAACTGTTACCATAGAATTTACGGTTACATCTTGCCAGCTCAACTGTAAAATGGTGAGCACTCGTTGGTAGTCTAGGTACTATAGCGAAGACCTCATCTAAGCAATTACCATGACTCTATAGAAAAGGCAAAGGGAGACAAACTTACGGCACGCTGAACGGGACTGAAACTGAGACGCCAGATTGAGGCCAATAATTTTACTGATTCTTCTTTGGATTTCGTCAGGAAGTTCTACATAAGGAGCACCAGATCATATGTGACATTATTTTTTTTTCTAAATCGTGGACGAATGTTAGACTTATAGATAAGAAAGATAGACTCTAGAAAGAAAAATCATCTACACAATGAACCAAGCTTTCTAGAAGCTGAGCTAGCAATTTAGCAGCGCACAATGCTATAGCTGAAGGCATTATCATGATGACCAACGCTGTCTTTACACACTGTAATTCAATGATTTTCTGCACGTCAGGGCAATATAAACTTTCAAAATAGACATTATGTCAGTGAAATATGAACTTATTAATATGTTGCAGTTTCAATACAAAAAAAAGTACTCTTGTTATGAATTTTGCTAAATAGGCTTCAAAATGTTTTTTTTTTTTTTCTTACGGGTAATGCTGAAACATTTGCAGTCCGGCCAAATACCTAAAACCTGATGTTAGGAGGGAGGGCTTGGAAAGTCTTATACTTACAGAATAGGGCAAGAAGGACAAAAGAAAGCAGTGCATAACAAGCTTAGAAGAAGAAATTATACTTTTGAGAAAGGATTTCTTGATCGATCCTGAATCGTCCAGCAATCCTCATACAATAAATGCCCGAAATGAATGTGAATTTTTATGCACACATAAGGTAAGTATCAAATCTAAGCGAAAGCATAATCTCACGAGAATGAAATTTGGTTAGTTAGTCATTTTTATTTAGTAGTATATCAACCCGTGTGGCTTATTTAATTATGCAATCTAAATATGAAAATTCAGACTTTATAATTCAAGAGAATTACATTATTTCATAATTAAATTATGATTAATTAGTAACATTTTTTTTCACCGAATAATATTGTAAAACCAAACGAGAACTGAAAACTTGTTTTTCCTTACGAGGAATGAGATCAATCAGAGGTTTTTACTTTTTGACAATGTCTGCTATGTCTTCAACTTTACTATAAAATATATTGATCGCAATTTTAATACAAAAATGTATTTTGCTATAACATTTCTTGTTGGTAATTTTATTACAAAAATGTTTTACTGTTAATTTTATTATAAATATATATTGTTTGTTATTTTACTATTAATATGTATTGTTGGCAAAACATCTTACTAGTAATTTCCCAACAAAATCTATTGTTAATTTTTAATTAAAATGTATTGCTGATATTTTTTAATATAAAAATATATTTTTATATTTTCTTTGTGTTTTAATTCACTTTCAGTTCATTATTTGTCGATAGTTGGGGCCCTAACAGGCACTACCACCCCGGATCATGGATGAGATCGGAACAACCACAATTAAAATATGGTTTCATACTCCTCAAAAAAGGAAAACCTCCCGATCAGACACCTTGCTGCTAGAGGAAGAGTAGAATGAAATGTCTGACAACAAATTCGCTTAGGTAGCAAAAATTACAAATATACTTTTCATTTTTACTTTTTACGTTAAATTAATTCGAAAACGGCAAGAAAAGTTGGAATATTAGATTCAAACAACAAGAATAAATAAAGAAAACGTTCATTCTTTTCCTAAAGGGGTAAACCGAAGGAAGAAAGGGTATGAAAAAATAGAGCTCACTAAATAAAATTGAAAAACACTAGAAACAGGAGGGGGCTGGGTGGACTTAATATATTTATTGTCATTAAGATCTTTAGACCAAAAACCGAATGAAACTTTTGCAGTAAGAAGGATGTGTCATCATTATAACATTAAGAAAACTAACTGCCCAAAGAAATGGCAACAGTTTCACGTAAAGCATTTTAACAAAAAGTTAACATATATCTGTTTGTATAGTATTACACTATACTTTAAGTTATTTCTAAAAAACCTTCACGTCTAGGCGTTTGCTGAAAGAAATTAATTTCTATTTGGACTCACTGATTTCAAAACTCTCGATCAGTTGAAATTAAATTAGAGCTGAAAAATTAAGACAAATAATTGGAAATCTCTAATCGCAGCATCTATTTCAACAAGTCAGGTTCTTAGGTTCAAAAGTAATGGAGATAGTTTATGTTAAGAGCGGGGAAGATAATTCTACATTAAGGCAATTAGTGAAAAGGTGAAGAATCTAATTTCATCCATCAAAATTTGGAAGACATTTGCTGAAATTGAATAATTTAAGTACGCACGGATCTTTGATTTATTACATTTTAAAGGAATTTCAGAAATAAATGACCGAACATTATTCTCCTTAGAGAGGAAATAAATTTCATTTTATAGTCTTATACAGAATCATTAAATATAATGATGAAGTAAAATTATTTTCTTCCTTTTCTTGCTAAGGCAACAATATGAATTATGAGAGCGATTTGTTACAAGGTACAAGGTGGTTTTCCTTCAAGAAGTGGGCGATCATCGACCTCCACAACTTCCTCTTATTTTTAGATCTCAGTGAGGTTTTGTGATTGCTATTCTTGGAAAAATAATTTAAATGACGAATGTATCATACTATCAATTAATCACATCTGGCAGTTAAATGGAGTATGATAGATAGATAGATAGATAGATAGATAGATAGATAGATAGATAGATAGATAATCTGTGTGTAGATAGATAGATATATAGGCGCAGAGTGGTAGAAATATATAGGTGTGTAGAGATAGATAGATAGATAGATAGATAGATAGATAGATATAGATGTGTGGATAGATAGATAGATAGATAGATAGATAGATAGATAGATAGATAGATAGATAGATAGATAGGATAACAAGTATGCACTAACATATCTTAGTTTTTGCATGAAGTGGTAGCGTACATGGTGGATATATTGAGACATCAAAAGTGCATATACTTTACATAATGTTATGGGAGTTCAATCAAATGGATAACTCCACGAACCAGTCTAGAAAAATAGGCAGTGTTTATGGCGAATGGGATCATTACTGGCCGGCAAATAGGAAATTGTTTTTTCAAAGTTTAATATTTGGAGAAACGTCGTTGGAAGATGAACAAAGACCAGCGTCTTCATTGTAAATTGTAAATAAGGGAAAATCCTGGTATGGGAGGGGGAGATCCAAAAGAAGAATGGGGGAAGATAAAGTGTAGACATTACATTTAAATTTTTGAAGATTATAGTTATCAGGGAAGCAAGTAAGAGGAAGGTAGTTCCTCTGTCGGGAAGTGAGAGAGAAGAAGCTGCTGAATACTGATTTTTTCTTATAGCTCAACCTAATATACAGATGATTGCGAAGGGATGTTATGAAAATTAAAAACCTTGTCAGTCGTAGTTAAATATGATTAAAGATTGTATTTCCTTCATAACAGAACGTGGAAAACATTTTTGGTGAAATAGGCAATTAAGATAAAAAACATTCGATTAAATCGGTTAAAGAATATCTTCGGAAAGATTCAATTAAATTATATCGCAAGATCTATGGCCAACAAACACAATTATATGACACAAAATATAAAAAGGTTCGATTCAGTGGCATAGTAAATAATAAATGGTTTGGAAAAAGCCCCTTCCATGAACAAAGTAACCTTTATCTTTTGTCTCCACAGATAACGTCAATTATATTTAAAGCAAGAATTCTTTGTGTCTGAATATAAATCTGAGATGGAAATTTGTGCATTTTACATATATTGCAGTTGCAATTTATGCATTTTACACTCAGGTGTTCCAGTTGCAATTTGTGCATTTTACACGCAGATATTGCAGTTGAAATTTGTGTATTTTACTCTCATATATTGCAGTTGTAATTTGTGCATTTTACACTCAGATATTGCAGTTGAAATTTGTGCATTTTACACTCAGAGATAGCAGTTGGAATCTGAAACAATCGAAAATTATGCTAGTTTATATCGACCTTCAAAAGCTGCATATGTAAGCAAGTTTTCAATCGAAGCACGTTCTTCTTGATTACTCGAGGATTCTTATCTCTATAATTAAATGTATTATCAGAAGTTAGAAGACTGTTCGCTTCTTAACTTACCAAAAGTAAAAGATATCTAAAGAAAGCTATCACGAAACAAAAGTTCAAAGTAATATCAACCTGGACTCCCTTAAGTACTAATAAGCTATTCGACTCTGTTACCAACATAACCTTGTTCTACATAATAAATAAGGAGGGATCAGATTACTTTCCCAATAAAAATATCGTTATTTTCTATTGTATTTATTTATGATACAATAAGCTATCTAATGCATTATACCTTCGTCACTGAGGAATGTTGTACAGTATTATATTCTATCAAAATTTGTTGAGTTTCATCTACTAAAGCCATTGATAAAAATATTTAATCTGCATGATTAATCTAGGATTTTGATTTGTACATTTTAATCCTTTATAATCTACATTTGATTTACTTCATTAATTACACCAGCCGGCATTTTGTTTTCGAGCCAAATGTTGTTGGGCAATTGGCACACGTTTCCGGGCTATTTTTCTCGCTGAATCTGAATATCAAGTCTATTATTTCCTATCACATCAGGTTTTTTTTCATTACAGATAACTTCTATTTTTCTTAACATAGGTCCAAATACCCATTTAACACTGATAAGCCACTGCCAAGTAGAACCAATCTTGAACGTTTTCAGGTTAGAATAAGTTATCATTAAAAAAAAAAAAAGTATCCCAATAACTTAAATAATGTATTTTCAGCATTTTCAGTTCAGAAAAATGTTCTCAGAAAAATCTCACGCAAAATTAAATTAAATTAATTAAAGCAAACATTTGTCAACATTGATTGAATCAAAATAGACAAAGAAGATGCATAGAAATGAAAAATACATTCATTTTTGTCCCTCCAAATATATAAATCTTCTCTTCTTGGAAACTCTCCGGTGCTTTTGAAAAGGTCGGTCTCTTTTGTTGCTCCAGCAGAAATTAAGCATCATATTAACATCCCATCTGCAAAATTCCTAGTTGGTAATGCCTATCTGATGTTTGACGGCTATTTTAAGTACTGATAAAGAAAGTTCTAATCTTACTAGTCTTAAATATACTTGCATAACACCCTAACAACCCTCATTTATCGATGTTCCTATGCATGTTATACATAGACTGCATGACAATACCAGATATCCGTAAATTCAAGAGATGTGATAAAATCTTGTGGCCGTTTCAGGATTAAAGTAATAATTGCTAAAATCGCTCTTCTTGTATAACTTCTAATGACCTTTTCTTTGAAAAGTAGAAAAGAAACAGAAATCACAATGTTTTCATAAGCTAAGAACATTGATGGCACAAGAACATTTTCCAGTGAGATATTTCTCATAAAATGAAGCATTTTCAGGTCAGCTTATCTAAACTGAAATAGGTTAGAATTCATTTGGAAAATTATTTGAATACTTATTCTTGAATGATAAATCATTTTCACATGAAACGAAATGTTTCAACTATGTTACTGGCATATTTAAGCCGTACCATATCCCTGTGAATTTGGCATGTTGGCAAAATAGAAATTATTTGTACTAAGAAAACTTGATGTGATGAGGCAAAAGGAAATTAATTCTCAATTTCAGCATGAAAAATAGGTCAGAGAACATGTACAGATTACCCATCAATATTTACGTTGAAAACAAATGTCAACCGGTTTTATACTTGATTATTACACTTGATTACTAGACTTTATTAATTATACTTAATTATTGTTATAATCATATTAATATTTATAGTTTATTATTCTAGAGGGTTTAATATACTCGATTATTATACTTGGTTAATTATACTTGATTATTATTATAATCATATTAAGTATTATAGTTTATTATTATTTTAGAGGGTTTATTATACAAGATTATTATAGTTGATTAATTATACTTGAAAAATGATTATTGATTTTGGCCTATACATTTTAATCCATAATTGTAAATGTAAGGTGGAATTTAACATTTTAAATGAACCAAAAATTATTCAAAGAAACTCAACTTGATCCGTATTTTTATTGAGCCTGTTATGATTGTGAGAATCAATATTTCGCAGTTCTTTGAGAAACTAAGCGACGTTAGCTTAGAGTTGTAGAATCCGTTTCTTGAAGGAATTCACGGTGGTTTTCCATGCTAATTATCGCCAACTACAATGAGATAAACACCTTCTTTTGTCCTATCATTGCGGGTTTTGTCATTAAACTTATTCTCTGCTTAGTCTAAAATTCTAGTGAGACATCTGCTTAGTTTCTGTATATCAAATGTAACCTTTCTATCAACATTCATTAACTTCTTGCGAAAGTCTGAAACATTTTCCCTTCTCAAAAGAGAAATTCAGTGACAACATCTTGGTTCACACGTGTATCTCGAGAAAACAGGAATGGTGAAAGTAGCGTTTCTGAGTAGGAAAATAACTTTGGACTTCAGGATACTGCGTGACGTAACGCTAAAAAGCACAAAGAAATTTGAATGCCTTCAAAATTAAAGTAGAATGGATATTGTGTTTTGACTGCTCTTATATATATATATATATATATATATATATATATATATATATATATATATATATATATATATATATATTTTTAAATCAAAAAATATATCTCCTTCTATGTTTCTTAAAGGATATAGGTATTGTAAGCCGATGAAAGTAATTAGAAAAAAGACAGAATAATAATACATATTATTATTACTTTTATTTTTATTTCCCTTGATTTCTTGTCTGTACACATTTCTTTCCGTGTCCCGCTCAGGGACCTAAAGTTAGAAATGGCATCATGACACTTTCCACTGCAAAAAAAAAAAACATAGATTAAGCCCTTCGTAAAGTGTGGGCTGTACTTGTCGAAACAATTTTTTTGTATCTCTTTGAGGCATGGAATTCAGGGATTCCATTCAATTAGTCTACTGGAATATTTTCTAAAAAATCGTAGGGCTCAAACTACAACAGGGATTTTTGATGTCCCCATGTGCCACATTTTTTAGATTTCGATTTCAAGGTCCTTGTATTTTGAGAGCTTTTTGAATATCTTCAAAGATACATTGCAGTCTGCAGGGACTGCCCTAACAATAAGGAGGCACTTTTTTTCTTTGTTGTGCTGTATACTTATTTCCGTCCGAGCCCCAACCAGAGGCCGAAGGTCAGAGATTATATCATGATATTTTCAAAGAGGATTTTTATTAAAAAAAATAATAAAATAAAACAACATAGGGCCAAAGTGTCTGTCTATCAAAACCTTTTTCCAATAAAACTGAGGGCTTTAACTGGAATTATTGATGCCACATTTTTAAGACTGTCACTTCAAGATCCTTGTATTTTGATAGCTTTTTGAAGGTCTTCAGTAATACATTACAGTCTGCAGGAATGTCAGTAAGAAAGAATATTCTTTTTGGTGGGGGGTCTTTCATTATGGTGTCCGGGAGATTATCTTTGATTGTTGGATTTGTGTGACTTCTACTGTCCCATAAAATTGATACAGGAACGTTTGTAACCGGACCTGATTGGTCTTCATGTCAATTTCTCGCGGTTTCCATCCAGCAAATTTTGTAGGTTTTCCAGTGCAGATATTGATCCACCCACTCGTGCCAATTTATAAATGCTGTGATTGCTAATAACATGCAACCTGATACAAGATGATCAATTATTTCTGGATATTCATCGCAGAATCTGCATTGTTAACTGATTGTTTCACGAGGCTTATTGGTGATTTCTAGTTAGCAAGCATTAGTCCTGTGTATAAAACCTATAAAACCAAGCCTTATGTTTCGACTGATGTGCATGGAATTTGTCTACATCAGCTTGTTTGGCACGGGAAGAGTATTAACCAGGAAAAGGTTTATCTTGTCGTTGTTTTTGCACCTGTTCCATTTCATTTGCTTTTGCCGTCGATTTTAGGTTCATTATGGTTTACCCTTTCTTCTTCGTGCGTATGAAATTCTTTTTGAATTTTTTGGTGTTCTATTTTCGACTTTGGCAAAGAGTTTGCGACTCTCCATGTAGAATAGGTGATTAAATACTTGCTTGTTTTCTTCGTATGTGTAGTTATCATTGTTTTGTTCATGCGGGAAGGGGACAGAACAGAAGGGGTGACAGGGAGTCTCCTTGAAAGATTCCTCTTCGGTTATTCAGATGATTTAAAGTGACAGCATTTTCGGTGTGATTATTATTATTATTATTATTATTATTATTATTATTATTATTATTATCTTCCTTTCCCCCTTCCTCCCTTAATTAAGGATTGACCTAATCCTCCCGTTACACTCTTCAGTACTGATCTGTATTCGGCTTCGCATTATCGGCGATTTTCAAAAAACATTCTCACCTACTCCATGTCACTCTTGCCATCAACAAATACCAGAGATTTTCAAAGAAATACCCTCACCCACCTCAAAGCAGCTAGTAGCGGCAATGTAGGAAGCCTATAACAGTCCATTTTCATCAGTTTTTCTTCGTGTTTTGTGTATATATATATATATATATATATTATCTTGCATTTCCTTTGTCTTTGTACCTCCACTTTTGTGTGGAAAAAAAGATAGCATGATGGAAAAGGTCCCTAAATTTAATAAAAACAATTGTTATCGTCAAAATATTTGTTATAATTAAGAGGAAATACTAAAGTATTTTTTGATTATTTTATTAAATTTGTAATCCTTTCTCGCACATTTAAAATCTTGGTAAAATCTAATTTTGTCTTTTTGAAGAGGGTGACCCGGTTCATAATTGCGTTAGTGTTTTTGTGCCTATTTTTCAGGCGAAAAACTCCCTGATTTGGAAATTCCTACAAAAATCAAATAATTATTGGATTTTAATGAAACTTTCAGGACTTATTCGGAAATGAATGAAATTATTTTTGCGTTCTTTGTTTTTCAGAAAATTGTTGGATAGATAGGCCAATGACTGCTGGAATTCCTGATGCCAATGATCATTTAGTCTTGTATAATTTAGTAAAATATGCATGATGCATTGTCCTTGCGGAACAGAAAATTCTTCTTGCATGGAAAATATCTCATACCAAAAGAAATTGCCAAACAATTACAGAGGTGAAACGCTTCTGAATTTGAATGGCTATCTAGAGTACAGAAGACGCAATACTGAAGTCGCACTTCAAGTTGAACGTCGCTCATTTGACAATAGAAACGTTGTGCCGTACAATGTCTACCTGTTGAAAAAGTACTGAGCTCACATTAATATAGAAATTTATTCATCAGTAAAAAGTATTAAATCTATCTTCAAGTACGTGTACAAGGAACATGACTGTGCTTCTACTGAAGTAAGAGACAAGCTAGCGGCACATCGTGAGCAGAATCACGCTCACGATGAAATCATTAATTATCCTGATTCACATGTTTCTCTTCCAGAAGCTATGTGGAGACTGTCAGAGACTGCCAGAGTTCCAGCTACATGACACATCTGACAATATCTACAGACTTGCAAACCAGCAAAGAGTTTACTTTCACAGAGGTAACGCTCAACAAGCTACTCAGGCACAATGAGACTGACACTACCATTACAGCATGGTTTAAACTGAATGAGCATGATAATGATGTAAGGAATCACTTTTACCCTGAAATTTCGCTGCTTTGTGTGTATAATAAGTGCTCCCGAAGATGGACTCCAAGGCAAAGGAATACGAATATCCTCAGTAGAATATATACAGTGACCCCCCAGAGACACAGAAGAATTTTATTTGCCAATGCTACTACTGCATATTTCAGGCGCCGTGAGTTTCTGAGATTTTCGCACCGTAGAAGGAGCAATCTTGCCAACATTTAAAGCACTATGCCTGAGATATGGTCTTCTCTCATACGATGACAAACTGGAACATGCCTTGATAGAAGCTATTGCCTATCGGATTCCCTTACAGTTGCCTGTTAAGTTTGCTTCTCTTCTGCACGCATATGAACCCTGCAAATGCTCTTCACCTCTGGACCACTCACAAGGAATCCATGATTGAAGATTTCCTGCACCCAGGTTTTAATGCAAACCACACAGAAAACGTGGCACTGCATTCACTCTGATAGAGAATGGCATTGTTTAGCAATTAGGCTGCCTGAACATATTGGAGTACCGCAGTTTGGCCATTACGAAGACCTGAATCACCCAGGCATTGCAACACTTACTAATGAACAGAGACTAGTTGCTAATGCTAAAAGGAGATGTGAGATGCCCAAAGAACCCGGTTTCTATGTAGATACATCAGGAGTTTGTGGTAAATCTTATATGTTTAACATTATAATTTCTTATCTGCGAAGGAAGAACTGTAACGTGTGCAGTGGTGTTTGAGGGGGTCATTGCCTCTAGACTACTGTTAGATGGAAAGGCTATCCATAGTTTCTTCAAATTGCCTGTCTCACTCATAGGGACCAGCGTGTGTAATGTACCACCATTTTAGACACTGCAACTTATTTACGAAACCTGGATTTGATCATCTTGAATGAGGCTTCTATGATCCCTTCATTTGATCTTTATGCTATTGACAAAGCCGTGCGAGATATCACTGGCATTGCTGCTGTTTTGGGTGATAAAGTAGTGCTCTTGGGGGTGGACTTTAGGCAATTACTGCAATCTGTATAAAAAATTCTCCTATTATGGCTGATTTTTCATCCAATGCAGATTAAGCCAAAAACAACAGGACAACGGATCAAAGGGAATTTGCAGCATGGCAGTTGCATCTTGGAAATGGAATATCAGCAGCTTCGGAAAAGCCTAATTTTGCTGTTGACGACATAGAAACGCCTCAAATTCCATGCGCTGATGGCTTCGTGGTGGATGATATCTTCAACAATAAATCTGAGGAAGAGAGAAGAAATAGAGAAATTATTTCGCCAACGAAACACAGATTCACTCCTGATCAAAGAAGAGATAATTTCCAGGTGACTGCTGCACCTATTATAGTATAGATAATGTTTCGGCCGATGCTCGTGCTGAGGCTGAGCGATCCCTACTTGAATTTCTAAACTCCTTCTCACCATAATCAATGCCTCCTCATATATTGAGTTTAAAAACCAGGCTCTTGTTTTTTCGTAACATTTCTATCCTCTGCATTGATACAAAACTGGAAATGGCGGACATGGATGAATATTCAATTGAGGCTTCCTTGTTTAGTGGCTCACTAATTGGCAGACTTGTCCTTATCTCTAGAATAAAACTAGCTCCAAGCGACTCTGCCATTCACCTTGGAGAAAAACCAATTTCCTGTCCAGTTGCCATATGCCATGACTATTATAAGTCAAAGGGGTAGGCATTTGAGAAAGGGGTATTGTTCATAACTCAGCGAGTGTTCAGTCACTGGCCAATTTATGCGCCATACTCTACACTTCACAAACTCTCAGATATAAGTGTTAAGGTGATGGAGACAGACAGACAAGGAAGGATAAGAGCGCAAAATGTTACTAAGAACATTGTCTACCGAGTATGTACTGACTTGAAGGAGTAGAGCGTTTTCAGAAATTATAAATAAAATGCATCCCTTGGCAGTAATCGAAACTGTATTCCCTTTATTACGATCAGACACAGTGGAGTAATTCTAATACCCTTGGGAAAGGTATAAATCCTCTTCTTCCCACCCCCTAGCCATGGGTAAATAGCAAGACAGTTCTATACCCGTGGATGGCAACTGGTCTAATGAAAGCAACCTACTTCGGGAAAAAAATCTGCCTCGTCATTCATGTACCGATAGAAATGTGATCGCTTAAGCGTGTATCACGCATGGTACATAACTGATCTCTATTTAACCTGAAAAACCACTGCCCGGCTTATAACGGCTTCTCGTAGCTAAATGTCGGAGCACGCTGATCTTTTATGTTAAAGGCAATACAAGTTCGACTCCTACCACGAGACACTTTTCTTTAATATTACTTTTTTACCTCTTTTCTGGTAGATATTGATTTCAAAGAGTAAAATTAGTGACTTCTAATCAAACATGGGCGCACTATTATTAAACGGAATAGTCGAAACTGAATTTTAAAATGCATGTAAAGTATATGCAATACTTATAATATGTATGGAATGTCTATATGTTCTTTACCGGTCTTAATGAAGATCTATGAATTCAGTTTACATAAAATGACACTGTATATTTCAATTTCAAAGGGAATATAGCAAAAATAGCTAAAAGAATCTTTCTTTTTTTTGCGATATATACAGCATTTAGTTTTTGCTAAAAAGGAGAATTTTGAATCTTCTCAAACTAAGACAAAAATAGACATGAATGAGCATATAAACACAATATTAAACCGAGTGGGCAAGAGCAATATATATATATATATATATATATATATATATATATATATATATATAATTTAAAAATATGATTCCAACATGCTACATAAGAGGTCTCATGTTTCAAAAAAAAGAGCCGAAAACTTCAATATAATTATTTGAATTAAATTGAATTAAAGTAAACTCTGTTCCATCCTCTATCTAATCCTATATACAACATTTTATAGTCTCGTTTGGAGAATAGTAGACAGCAACCCGACCCGCCCATAAGGGTCCGACGAGGAATTTTTATGCGAATGTACGCGCTCGGAAAGGGCCACGTTATAAAACGGCCTAGTGTCATATTCCCTCCTTTGCAGAGGTATCGAACAAATACCGAATATACTATACTCAAAACCTATAATTTGTGTGTGTGTGTGTGTGTTTTTTTTTCATTTTAAATATGTTGTAAAAGTCCCTAACCAGTTGGAGCTACCTGTCTCATCTCTGGTCACCATTATCGACATTTCCTTTTCTGGAAAAGGCTAACGAGTGCGAATGAAAAATTGTTTCCGTGAAATAATGACGTGTATACATTTAATCATGAAAAAAAAACATTAAATTTCATTAGTTTGCGAAAAATTATTGTATTTTTCTCAGGACGTCCCTTTGAAGAATGATTACTCACTTCAAAATAAAAATATTTTCTTTTCTATTAACATAAATCATCAACCCACACGACCCTTAGTCACGAGATTTAATCATAAAACTTTGCTTATGAAAATCAATCTTAGCAAAACCAATTGCTTTTATCGCTAATCAATAAGTTTCATTTGTGGAAATGTTCTTGCCAAAAACCGCTTTTTATTCTCCACTTAATCATAATCTATGGATCTCTGCACAATTCACTCAAATATCCTTTATCTTTACAAGGATCAAATCAAACCTAAACTGGAGTGTATTGCTACCATATCTAAGCTGTAGTTGCTCAATATCCAGTTTGCAGCCATGTTATGGCCAGAGAAACATTTACCCTGTTTGTGGAGGATGTATTTCTCACACTACAGCTTCTTTTTCTGTAGTAAATAGTCAAATGTACTCTTTAGTTCCACAAGTCCCGACCATGACAGCTACTGCACGCTGTGCTACGTCTACAAAGAAGAAGAAGAAGGATGAATAGGATGAGGAGGGGGAGGAGGAGAAGAAGAAGAAGAAGAAGGGGAGGATGAGAGGATGAGGATGAAGAGAAGGAGGAGAGGAAGAAGTAGGAGGAGAAGAAGAAGAGGAAAGAGGAGGAGGAGGAGAAGGAGGAGGAGGCGGATGATTAGAGAAAGATGAGAAGAACAAGAACAACAACAACAACAAAAAAAACAACAAGCTTGTGTAAATGGATGGCACAACAGGAATTAGGAGAGATGAATAGGAGGAGGAGGAGAAGAAGGATAAGGAGGAAAGGAAGGAGGAGAAGGTGAGGAAGAAGGAGAGGAAGGAGGAAGGGAAGAAGAAGAGGAAAGAGGAAGAGTAGAAGGAGGAGGAGTCGGATGGATAGGAGCAAGATGAGTAGGAGGAGGAGAAGAAGAAGAAGAAAAAGAAGAAGAAGAAGAACAACAACAACAACAGCAACAAAAACAACAACAACAAAAACAACAAGCTTTTGTAAATGGTTGGCAAAACAGGAATTAGGAGAGATCTTGAATAATAGCCATGTCGTTTCTATAGAAAAAAAATATTTCCAGAAGCATATCTGCAATAAAATCATTGATGATGCATTTCTATAGAACAAATTTGAGATAAATCATTTCTATAATAAAGTCCAAAGGTTAAAATATAGTAAACTCATTTAAAATTCATTTGTGCATATATTTCATGATAATACCTCACATGTTAAAACAGATTCAGAGAGCACGTCTTTAATCTACTTGTGATTGTAATGTTACTTTAATTAAAAGAGAAAAAAAGAAAAAAAACGTAAATAACATCCAAAGAGTAGAAAATACGTAAGTACTTTTTTTTGTCTATCTCTGCCTCCAGAAAGGAAGGGTTTGTGTGATTTTTTTTTAACTTAATCTATATGAGCAAGAAGTCATCAATACAGATGTGATTACGTTTTAATTTTAAATATAAAAAAGAAAACCTGAAAATAGATACAACTGTGA